>QOCX01000417.1:80445-126640 GCA_005959815.1 Sarcophaga bullata | reverse complement strand
AGAGTAAAGTGACAATAATTATTAAGAAAATAACCAGTGAAGTGTGAAAAGATTGATTATAATTTTAAACAATAATAGAAATTGTGACACAAGCAAAGAATATTTCTTTTCTTTTTTATTGAAAGAGCTTTTGTTTATTTTAAGATAAGAATATATAAAAAGATAATAAATGTCCGATCAAATATTACCTCTTAATAAAATAAATAAATAATAATAAACAAAACTAACAATAAAAATATTCTTTTATAAGAAGATTTTCTAGTCCTAAATTAATCAAACTTAATAAAGTATTAAAAGATTTTTTAGAGTGTATTTAAATTTATTCCACAGTAAATAATATTTTAAAACACTTAAAATAAATTTTAAAATTGCATTTACAATCATTGGTTACATCCAAATTTTGCATTTGATCTTAATTTGTACAAAATTAGACAGTAACACACGTTTTAAGAAAACTTCAGAAACATGCATAGTATGATAGCTCGTACGGCTGCTTATAGGTGAGTGATAAAGTTTTATAAACTTTGAATTAAATTTTAAATAATTAAAGTAATTACAAAAAATTCAAATTAAAGAAAATTCGCAAAACAAAAAAAAAAACTATATTTTGAAAGAATAGAAGAACAATAGCATTTCGAACATTCAAAAGTCTTGATGAAACTTTTTCGACATACTGAAATAGGACTTAAAAAACTTTAAGAACTTTATCGGGTTATCAATGTCATGGTTTCGAAACTGCCGGAGTGCCAGGGCTCTCAGCTGTTAAATACATTTTTTTTTGGTTTATTTTGGGAAAGATTTACCATTTACAAATGTGGATCGTTTAACAAGCGAAGAATGTGTAAAAATAATTAAAATTGACTACAAAAGACTCAAACTTGGCAATTTTTCAATTATTACTGTATGATAATGGTCGTCCCAATAATATGCACATACAATGCAAGCAATTTACTAGATAAAAAATATCGCTTCTGTTAGAGATAATCCTCAGCACTTGGGCATATCTTTTGGTTTTTTATTGGACTGCACTTCCATCATTATAAAGCACAACTCACGCAATAATTAAAGGCGGAGAATCATTTACAATGCCGTAGATATGCTGATAGATTGCTAGGGTGATAGGCTTTCAATGGTGATTTTTATAATAAAATTATTTTAAGCTCTGATGCTTATTTTTCACTTGGCGATTCGTCAACAAACAAAAGTAGTTTTTTATAAATGATCCTAGAAAAGAGCTACCAGCAATCTAGAGCACTATGGCCGTATGATAACCGACTTTTCTAGCCTGCAACGAGAAGTTTACAGAAAATGGTAACACCCCTTTGCCACTAAGATTATGCGCTGTAAGACTTCCTTTTGTGGGGTCAATTGAAAGGCCATACCTATGCAGACAGACCACTAAAGTTGAAGCATTAGAAAAACAGCAAATGTCAAGTCATCGCTAAAATACTACACGGAATGTGCGTAAAATAGTCGCAAACTACTGAAATCCATTCGGACGCGGTCATTTAAATGACATTGTATTGTGTACATTACGGAAATGTGCAAGCATTATAGTGAAAAAAGAGTTTCATTAAAATCACAGCTTTATGTGTGTTTCATTTAACTTCAGTTTGGAGAATGAAAAATGGATTACCCTTTATGAAGACAGACAGAGAACTCAAGCTGAACGTATTCATCTATTAATTGATTACTTTTGGATAAACGAAAAAGTCCTTGAGGAAAACACCGTTTTCTGAAACTTTATCAAAGTATGCCACATCAAATCTAGGTCTATGGAATACATCTAAGATGAGATTTGCTTTGAACACGAAAACATAAACTTTTTTTTCGATTGAATTAAATTGTGCTTGAATTAATACTCATCGTATTACATTTTTTTTATTATTTCAGAACCACTATGTCTGACGAAGCTACTAATGGCAGTACCGCAGCAAGTCCAGCACCACCAACGGCTGAATTAGCCGAAATGGCTTTAGAGGAGCCAAAAGTAACATTCCAAGATCAATTTAAGGCTTTCTCCAAATTTGGTGATACCAAATCAGATGGTAAATTGATAACATTGTCGCAAAGTGATAAATGGATGAAACAAGCCAAAGTGATTGACAAGAAAATAACCACCACCGATACGGGCATACATTTTAAAAAGTTCAAAGCCATGAAAATCTCATATGCTGACTATAATAAATTCTTAGAAGATTTGGCTAAGACCAAAAAGGTTGAGTTAACGGAAATTAAAAATAAAATGGCATCATGTGGAGCACCAGGCGTAGTGCAAGTATCGGTAAGTAAAGTTTACTAAACGAATGTACTCGTAAATATGTATGTATATGAACAAAATGTGTGTTTTTGTTATAGGCTGGCAAAGCTGCTTCTGCTGTAGAACGTTTGACTGATACTAGTAAATATACCGGTTCACATAAGGAACGTTTCGATGCTACTGGCAAAGGTAAAGGTATTGCTGGACGCAAAAATCTTGTCGATGATTCTGGTTATGTGTCCGGCTATCAAAATAAAGATACTTTTAATGCCGGCCACTAAATGCAACATATGCAAACTTTGAAAGATTATCAAAAGCAACACTTTTTATATTTAAATATTTTACTTAAATTATGAAATATTAGCGACAACTTTATTAATACATAAATTAATATATAAATCATTATATTTAAGCCTTTCTAATTTAGTTTAGTAATGTAAAGAAGTTTGTTTTGAGTTCAAAATATTTTTCCCACATTTATTTTTGTATCACATTGCGTTTTTGTATTGCTTGCTTTATTTTATTTTTATTAAATAAATTGTGATATACCATTTTGCGTTTGAATTTATTTTATTTTACTTGATTTTTATATTTATTTTCTTATCAACAATTCCTCCCCCCTCCCCATTTACAAACAAACACTTTGGATGTACTATTGTACAATTAATACTTAATCAAAAACAAAAACAAGGAGAAGACCAAATAGGAGTTCAAATTTTTCCTAAAAAAAACTTTTCGAAATTGTATGCATCTGAAAATAATATTTATTTTAAAATACTTTTTCATATTTAAAACACTAGAGTACGTATTCATATATATTTACCAAATCTAATAAAGTTTATGAAAATCTATTTAAATTTTTTTGTCTCAAAGTTTGAAGGTTTGAGACAATACTCTCACACTGAATTGAAATTACTTTTTTTATTATGAGCCTACGATGAGCCTAATAGGGTAAACAAAGCAAAAACAAAGTTTCAGCGCTCATATACAAGAGAAAATTAAGGTACGGATATAAAATTACTTATTTTAACGCACTAAACCTGGCTGAGTAAGTATTCGGATCCTTACAGGTTATCTCTAAAGCCATAGGATGGTGTTTACATGACACTCATACTGATAGTAGAAGTCGTAGGTCTAATAACGAAATGGTAGGACATACTAATGTTACCTGTGCTTGGAAGAACGGTCATACAATGAGCAAAACCAAGTCGCTGACCAAGTGGTTTGAAGGCATACAAAACTTTTGTTGGTAAATTACAATAAGAGGAAACCTGAAGGGAGTCCTATGGATCGTATGATCGGCGTACTAAGGCACCTCATCATCTCAATGGTGACTAAGTTAGATTACAAGCTATGAAAGTTAGTTACACAAGAGGGGACAGAAAAGCAACTTGTGCTGTAAATAGGCGGATCTACCACCTCTATGATCTCTTGCTTTGGCCAGAAATCACAGATATAAGCTGTGTATGGTGTTTAAGGTGCTTACTGGTTACTACCTCATTAGATTTGCAATGATGTGAATAAGGGTGAGATAACCATTCACTTTTGTTGCCAAGCTCTGTATGTAATTAGATAACGTTTAAAGATAGATCCCCGGTCAGACATCAAAAATGAAATATGAAAAAAATATTTCTTCGGCGACTTCCTCTCAGCAGATTTCTGGCAAAAACTCTGAGAGTAAATAAAATTGCCATGAAAAGTTTCTCAAAAAAATCTGTCGTTTGGAGTCGACTTTAAACTGTAGGTCCCGCCACTCATGTATAAAATTAGCACACACAACCATAAGTGGTGTGAGAAGCTAGGCCGTAATCCTGACTGAAGGGTTGTAATGGCCAATTATGTATGTTAAAGATAGATCTACCGTTTCATTTGAAATGATTTGGCTATAAGTAGGTACTTTTGTAAAGTTAGTTCATTTCTAATTTAAATTTGGTTTTAAGTGTGAATGAGTAACAGGTTTTAGCACTTTACACTTGCTACGCCTGTGGAACTTTCTCCTTGAAGGCTATAGTGTATAGAATAGTATCTATTGGAATATATGTGTACAAAACATTATATTGGTTCGCAAAATGCTAATAGTTTTCTGACGAACAACACAGTGTAGTTATAACCCTATTAGGGTTAGTATTAGTCATATCTAAACAAAATTAACATAAGTTTTGACTGGGCTTACAGACAGCAGAAGTTCAAGCACCTTCTGACTTATAATAGGTTTGTGTAGTTGAAAGAGGTTATTGGACCACATACATTTGTCCGTCTTTGAATATTCTTAAATTTTTTTATTTTATTTGCATTTAAATTTAACAGACAGCGGTAAGAATAATGCTGTCAGTATAAATCTTCTTTTCAACCACACAACATTCAACATAACCACTCTTCTTCATTCATTTGCCATGTATTGACTTGTAAGCCGGTGATGATTATGCGGTCGAACATTTTTGTTCAACCAAAATGATGAATACGTTACAAGAAAAAAATTTCCATTCAAATAAAACAATTATTTTACAGTGAAATACAAATTCAACACCTGATTGCTTGGGAAGAGTTAAGAAAACGAAAAAAAAAATAAAAATCATTTGAAATTAATATCTTTACATCTTTACATGTAATGCATGATGCAGTGTTATAAGTTACAACAAAAGTTAAGTAATCCGTATATACATAGAGAAACCAATAATGGAATATCGTATAACGGAAAAAGGCATATAAAAGCCATATCAATTTAATAATTTAACCGCATTTTTTAATTAGACATCTAGTTAAGTAGATCAAAGTGGATTACTATTTTAATATTTGGAAATCGAAGACAAAACGAAAGGAAGAAAAGGATATAAATTTGCAAATACTAGCGAATATCAAATTAAAAATGGCTTTTAAAGGTAAAAATGCCATAGTAACTGGGGGAGCAAATGGTATAGGCTTGCAAGTGGTCAAACAGTTATTGATGCATGATGTGCATGTAAGTTTATGTTTATTTGCAAACGGCAATATATTTTTTATTTACATTTCTCCCCGCCAGAAAGTAGCCATTATAGATATACAGGATAACTTAGAGGAAATTGTTATATTGCGAGCGGCTTTTCCATCGCAACATTTACTATTGATCAAAATGGATGTGGCTAATCAAAAGGGTATGGAGGCTACCTATGAGGAAATTGTTAAAACCTTTGGCCAACTCGATATTGTTGTGAATGTAGCTGGTCTATTCAACGATCAAGACATACAGCGTACTTTATCGGTTAATCTGGGTGGCATGATGAATTCCACTTTGAATGCCATGAAAATTATGAGTATTGAACATGGAGGTAAAGGCGGCATCATTTGTAACATGTCTTCAGTTGTAGGCTTGGATCCCATGTTTTTGGTACCCATTTATGCTGCCACCAAAGCGGGTATTATCAATTTTACTCGTTGTTTAGGAGTAAGTTTTTTCTTAACAATTAAAACTTTTTATTGAGCACAGAAATTAAATGCTGCTTTTAAAACTTTACAGAAAGATATTTACTATCAACGCAGTGGTGTTAAATTTATTACCGTCTGTCCCGGCGCCACCATAACCGATATGTTTACTAATTTTACCGAGAAAATGCTATTCCCCGATATGAGTGATGAATCCTATTTGGTATTGGATCGTTTAAATAAGCAAAGTGCAGCTGATGTTTCGCGTTGCATAATAACTGCTTTAGAGAAACAAGAGAATGGGGCAGTATATATAATAGAGGGTAAACGTTTGTTCACCCTTGATATGAAACGTTATTGGACGGGTATAGAAAAGGAGTTAAATGAATAAAACTTAATAAAATAGAATTTTTTTAAAGCATATAGAGCTTGATAGTAAATAAGAATTTTAACATGTAAAAGTAAATAACTACAATGTATAATGTATAATGTATAATGAATGATGTGCATACTAACTTACCATTAAAAAAATATTACTTGCTACTACTTTATCTTGCTTTGATTCTTGCTTTTGACATAAAAATTTGCTGTATTGTAAATTATCCTTTATTGTTGTAATATAATTGAAAAATTAATGCGTTAATCATCACGCCACGTTACCAAAACTTCATCGGTGCGATATCTTTGTGTTACAAATGAATCTTCGAATTTCATGCGTGTGCCAGACTTAAACATTTCGGCACCGGCATGTGCTATCATTAGACCATTGTCTATACAATAGCGTTCATCAGTGGCAAATAGTTTGCCAGCTCTTTCGTCACACATAATGCGCATCATTTCCTGCAAGCGTTCATTGCAGCCCACACCTCCCACTATTAAAACCTTTAAAGGAAAGTTTAAGTTACAAGTTAATAAAAAAAAAATACATTTACCTAACGTCAAAAAGAGTACCTCATTCGATTCACAATGTGCCATGGCTCTTTCGGTTATTTCCACTAACATGGCAAATATAGTTTCTTGTAAAGAATAACAAAGATCTGCTTTTGTGTATTCAGGTTCTTCCGTTTCATCTGCTTTCTTTCGTTTATTATGTCTTTTCGAAGGGTCGGCAATTTCTTCAATGTGTGATAAAATGCCCGAAAAGCTAACATCCATGCCTAGAATAAAATTTAATAATTCATGAGGTCATAAGATTTAATTAAAGTGGTAAACAATTTCATATTAAGCTTGGCAGTTGTAAACATAGAATTAGATCCTGTATCTTTCGAGAAACGTTGCAGAAGGCGTATTTCGACCATTTCGTTGCCCCAGATCTAACATACTATAGAGAACTCGTTTGAAATCACTTTAATAATGCTTGACACAAAAAGAATATCTTTTGTTTCCAAACAAAGGATTACTGATTATGACTAATTTTTCCGGAAAGGAAACTCTAGGCAATATTGCTTATAAAGCGTTATAAAGTTAGGAAAGGAATTATGTTCACTAAGGGTATGAGGACAACTCTACGAGACATGCCTTATCAATACACTTTTTCTTATTAAACAAATATATTAAAATAACATTTACTTACCCTTAACGACATACGGTAGCTTAACAAATTGTTTACCCTCTTTCGCCAATTGTTCTATATTATAGCCAGGACTAGGATCATTCGATAGCTTAATAATCCTAGCAAAACGATCTAAACAATTACCAACAGCAATATCTATAGTTTCACCAAAAATACGATAACGTTTATTTGAATAGGCAATAACCTGAGTATTGCCACCACTCACATACAAAACAATAGGATTTTTGGCGCCAGTTATAAAGCGTCCCATTTCTATATGACCAATACAATGATTAACGCCCAGTAAAGGCTTTTCCCATAGCAATGAAAGTGTACGGGCTACAATTGCACCCACTAAAAGAGGTGGAGCCATGCCGGGTCCTTTAGTATAACATATGACATCCAAATCTTGGGCAGCCAATTGTGCTTCTATTAAGGCAGCCTTTACTAAGCCCAAGATTTGTTCACGATGATGTTTAGCAGTTTCCTTGGGTAGAAAACCTTAAGGGAATATGAAATAAATAATTTATTAAATTAGAAATATTAAAGCAAACGAATTTAACAGAGAATACCTTCACCGGGCGGAGTGATGTACGTTTTGCGCACATTAGCCAATACCTCACCATCTTTAGTGATACCAATGCCTATTTTATTAGCACTGCCTTCTATACCTAAAGCACACACCATTTTTAAAAGCTAGTTTATATTTTTACACGATTTAGTAAAACAAAATTAGAATTTTATGAATTTCATCAACAGTTTGTATATATTTAAAACTCTACTGACATATGTTTGACATCTGTTTAATTATTATCATTTTGCAACACTTTTTCACACTTTTTCGTAACTGTTAAAAGTACGGTACAAGTCAACAAAAACTTTGGTGAACGGTACACGGATTTTAGGATAACCAATCATTTATCCCCGCAAGATAGGCGACATGTAAATGGAAAGGAGGCGTTAATTAGAGTCCCACTTATAATTTTTCTAATATCCTAAACACTTCTTCATTTGAAAAATATGTAAGTCGTAAAATCCCGAGTACTTTGAAAAGTACAGAAAGTGATTCTTTTTCCAATATATGGCTTTTTTTGACTTACCGAAATGATATTCTTATTTCTTCCTTTAGTATTTTTATTTAATCACTATAGCCAGTTGTAATTGATTTTTTATTTGAGCTTAAAATTCTGAATCGGTATCACTTTTGTGATGCTTTTAAAACAAAATGAATTTTTCACATGGCCGTTACTACACATCAGCAAAAATCAATGTTGCCAGGATATAAATAATTTTGTTACCAACTGCTGAAAAAGAAATCACCACACCAGATAAATTCATCACAAATTGTAGGAATTCACCACATAGAATAAATTCACCATACTTTATTAAAATTCACCACGTTATAAACACACTACAATTTTGCAACTACAAACAACAAAGTGAACACACTACGAAAAGAGAATGTGCAATAAATATTCAGTGTTTGGTTTTTGAACGAACAAACAAATTTTCCACCCACTAGAAAAATTGCCGAAAAATTAATCAAATATTAAAATTCGTAGGTTTTTCAAAATTAAATTATAATTATTTATTTTACAATAATAATTAATTAAATTAAATTTAGAGCTACAAAAAGTATTATCACAAACAGAAAAATTGACACATATGCACATTAAACGAAAAAATTAAGAGTTTTAGTTGAAAATAACCGAAGACGGCAACACTGACAAAATTATTTGATGGTTTTTGTCTACTGCAACTTGACGCGTAAACAAGGAAAAATATTTTTGTGCCTTTGTGTGTGTAGACACAAGAATTTGGTGAAATTTTTGTCGTAAACAAGCGAAAAAAGAAACAAAAGAAAAATGCAATTAATTAAATAAACAAATAGTAAAATATAATCAAACTAAATGTAAGAGTGCACTAAAATCTCGAAAATAAACTTCATAGATCATGGAAATCGAAGAAACAACAAAAAATGTCACAAGTGAAAACATTCCAGAAAAACAGCGTTCCACTCCTAATGATAAGATAAATGAAATAAATCCTGCTGTTCAGCAGCAGGATGGAACTGCTGGAGAAAATTTCAATCAATTAAAAGTAGATGAGACAGCAGAAGAAATTGGAAGTGATAAGCATGGAAGTACAAATGAAATTGTAAATGTCATATCGTCTGATAAAAATATCACACAATATACCACAACAACACCAACAACAACTGTTGGATGTGTAGAGGGTGTTGAGAAAACAGAAACGAATGAACAAA
Source organism: Sarcophaga bullata (assembly GCA_005959815.1). NCBI lineage: Eukaryota > Metazoa > Arthropoda > Insecta > Diptera > Sarcophagidae > Sarcophaga > Sarcophaga bullata. Next base: position 117,163 of record QOCX01000417.1, on the reverse strand, counting down.
AATCAATAAAAACAATAGAATCAGTTAATGTTAATGGCAAAACAGAGGCCAATGAAACGATTACAAATGCAACAACATCAACAACAACAACAACTTTGCCAGACAAAGTCTCCAATACTCCCATCAACAACACAAACATTATTAATGTGGCTAAAGACGTAGATAGCGAAATTTTCTGCAATCAACCTCCACTTCAACCAACAAGTGTTTCTACTGCCTGCTCTACACCTTTAAATAGTTCCCCCACTATCCGTTACTCCGATTTGGCAGAGAAACAAAAACATTGCAATGAAATTGCAGAACCATTACAACGACAAGAACATGAAGAATGTGAATTGAAATTGCAAGAACAAATGCTACAATACGAACAACAATTGGAACAATTGAAAGCGGCTTTACAGCAAAAAGACAACATGATAACGCTATTCCAAAGAGAAAATGCGATTTTAGAGAAAGAAAAAGAAGCGGTAAGATATGACGTTTATGATATTATTCAAATAATTCTGTTTAGTCTAAGAAACGTCCACCAATAGTAATATTAATGGTAGATATCAGGGCTTTGAAAAAGGCGACTTTATTTTGACATTTTGACAGTGCCGTAAGCATAAGAAGGCTTGGAAAACAATACATATTGTTTCTTTAAACCCTTGCTTTTTGAACAGGCCATCTTCACAAACTTCCATTGGGACACATATTTAATCGCCCTGAATAGGAACAGATAGTACAGACTTGGCGCCAGGTCAGATGAACGCCAAACTCGGAACTTTTATGTGTATCATGATCAAGATAGTTTGTGATTTCTTACCTCTTAGATAAAGCTGAAGGGTTATTACTGACTGCCTTTCTAAGGCTATTAAATTTTTTAAATCTTATTTCGAATTCAGAGTTTAGCTGTTGGTTGACAATTTACAGTAGGTTGATTCGCTTCCAACCCCGCTAAAAATCTGGGCAATGTGGTACTTGAACTTACTTGCCATGATTCGTCCACGACCGTATTTACTTGTTGTGGTCATTAGCCAACTCTTCATCGTGATTCATTAACGTCATGAGTAATGTAACGACTCTTTTAGTGATATTTCATAATAAGTGCAGGTCTTTCTATGCTATTTTACATTTAAATCTGTCGATCTTAACTACCAAATGTTTAAGGGATTTTGGTGGAGTGAAATTATGTTTTTAAGGTTTTATGACACGCCTCAACGTCTTATTCAAATCATCTCAACATTTAAAAACATCATAATTGTTTAATGCCCAATGACACAATCAGACCGAAATGCACTTCAGACTGTGATATGAGAGTAATGTAAACATAAAAGCTAAACTCTTATAAAGTTTGATGTACGATTTCTTCAATAGAAGCTGCCACATGAAGAATGCGGATAATTACTGACAGCTCCATTTATATACTTATATGTCAGAATTTAGATTTTCTTCAGAGCTTCTCTTGCAACAGGTATTTTTAATTGAATCACCAAAAGGAATACGCTCGGGAGTTTTTTTTGTCTTGCTGTCATAGTCGTTAATCATCCAGATTTGTGCTGCAAATAAATTATTTTTGATCTCGGTTGCAATGGCCTAGTTTTAGAAAATAATTCACTTTCTATCTAACGTCGAAAGGAAAAATAAATTTTGAGATAAACAATAAGCGAAATTGGGCGTCCTTAATATGTTAAAATCTAATATGAATTCAAAACTTTTTTTCCCTTACAGTTTCGTAAAGAAAAAGATCTTGCCAATAAAGAAAAAGAATCGACTGTCATTAAATTTGCCATGAAAGAGAAGTCGGTTATCGATGCTAAAAAGGAAAAAGAAGTCGTGGAGAAACAATTGGCCGAAGCTAGAAGGGAGATAAAAAATTGTAGTACAAAATTCCAGGCATTAAATGAAGAGAAATCTCGAGTAACTTATCTAATAGACGAAAAGGTATGAACATTTTTAAAAATACAAACAGTTTTTGATTTTTCCTCTCTATTTGCAGTGCAATGAAGTACGCAAATACCAAAGAGAATGTGAAAAGCTTAAAACTGAATATGGACATTTGGAGTCCAAGCTCAAATACCATATGAACAAACTCAATATAGAAACTGAAGCTAAATTGGTAAGTAGTTTAATTACAAAATATAATTTTAAAACTTAAATATATTGTTTTAAAGGCTTTGGAAAAGAAACTGGAAGAAGAGAAAAACGCTCCTAATAAAATGGAGGAAAAGGCCAATGGTGTGTAGACAAATTATATAAAAATTTTTAGAATTTAATTCAAATTTTGTTTTAGAAAAACTTAAAATTGAATTTGAGGCTCAAACTATTTTATTAAAACATGAAATTACTAATAAAACTGAACAACTGGATAAACTTCATAAGGAAACGGAGTCACAAAAGGATGTCATAAAACAATTACAGGAGCAATTAAATAAAGAAACTCAAGAGGTAAGAATTTAGAAAGATTTTTTTCTTTATCTTTGTTTCCAATAATTTTGTTTTTGTTTTTTTTTTTTCACAGAAATCCCATTTGTTAATTAGTTTTAATAGTTTACAAGAAGAACACAATCATATACAAAATGCCTATAGCGAGGAAATGTTAAATTCAGCCAAATTACGTGGCCAATTGGATGAATTACAAGTTTTAAAAACTCAAAATACTTTGTATGTTACTTTTAGATTTTATTTGTTAATATTTGTAAATAACTTCGCTTTTGTTTTTTTTTTTTCTCATTTAGAAATGAAGAAAAAATATCTTCATTAACTCAGGAACTAAAAGAAGCTTTACAAAAACTACAGGATTACGAACAGGATCTACAGCAACTGCATGCCAAGGAAAATGAATTGTTAAGTTTTAATAAGGAAATGAGCGAAAGCATAGTTGATTTACAGAATCAAATATGTTTACTGAAATCAAAGGTGAGTTTAAAACTTTTAAGAGACTGACATAAAAAATTATTAAGAGACTGACATTATGGCAGAGACTGACATTATGACAGTACATTCGATGTCCTGCAAGAAGTGAACAAAGATTTCTGCCAATGTTAACTTAGAACCGAAAACAGTTTTTTGGTAGCTCCCGTTTTACTCATGCGCCCATATTTCCGATTGTTCACAAATCTGTAACAATTTTTCAACTTCACAAAATTAATTCAATTTCATTGTCCTTGATCTTGTCTAGCCTATAAATACTTGTGCATTCATTGATACTACTACCTCAGTTGTTAATAAAGAAGTCCAAAAATATAATTGATGAGGGAAAGTTCATATTTAAACCTAAGTTAATCGAATATAAATCGATTCGCTGATCGAGATGTAGATGTAAGAGTCTAAACCCTTGATTGTTGCAGAAGTGTCTCGATCAGATCGCATGCAATATCCATCCGTTTTCTGTGATTTATATTTTATTTAACGTGGAAAACGGAACTATAGTAGGCTAACGTAATCAGAAATTCAAAGGCGGCCAAGGAATCTTTGAACTTTATTTTCAATATCCTTTTTGGAAGAATATTGCTTCCACAAAAATGTCTCGAAAACGCAGTTTGCGGTTGTTAGCTTAGGTTAGGTTTGAGAACGTGTACTCGTCATTGCAACAAGCACAATACTCAGAGCTCATAATGACCCATTGTAAATATGTCCTGGAGGCGAGAGAGAGTGAGAGAGGGAGGATCGTAAAGGAGATAGGGAAATTGGAAATTGGAATATAAGAGACGGTAGAAAAAAGATGGACCACAAAAATACAAGAGAGCGCGACTACAACCTTGATGTCCTAGCACTTCTCAACCAGCTCAACCTATTTATGAATCTATGGAGAACCTTAATGTCGGCCCTCGACAAAGAGGTCAAACCTTCGAAGTAGCCCCTACCCAGAATCCTCAACCTCAACCTACTACTGAACAGTTGCAGAGGATGTGTGCGATTAAGGTTGGTTGCACTCTTTAAAAAAACTTAGGCCTTCACTTATGTTCTTTGGTTTGGCTTTCTGAAGTTTGAGATTTTCCCACCAGCGGTATCATTGTCATACTATCGGGCTTCCTCCTGATCAATCTATCTCCATTATCTATTTATACTGTGCTTCAGATTGGCTTCATTGTTGGTTGATTCGTGTTGCTGATGGCATTAAATCAGAACATCATCCATATGGATGACCATATACCATAATGGATTACCATATAACATGATAGATTACTATATAACATGATGGATCACCATATAACATGCTGTTTATTGTTATGATTTTCCTTTTTCTTAATAATTAAAAATTTTTTAAAAATCTGAAAAAAAAATTGTTTAATAAAATTAGAAATGTTCATTAAAAAGCAAAAAAGCTAATGCCCCGGGTGAGGCTCGAACTCACGACCTTAAGATTATGAGACTTACGCGCTGCCTACTGCGCCACCGAGGCTATATGGAGATGCGATACTAATGTCGTATTTAAATACGTAAAGAACATACTGGGAGAATGCTAAAGAGAACTTTATGTTAAGAATTAAAATCTATTTGTAGCAAGCGCAGAAAAGTTGCCAGCCTACAATTATTAATAGCTTTTAATTCAAGAGATTTTCTCTATAGGAATGGGAATAATAGGAATTTTTTTTATTTCAGGCTCAAGGTACGGCCGCTGAAAATGAGTTGCTCAAGAAAGAACGTGCCGCTTATGACGAAAAGCATGCCAATTTGGAAAATCAACTAAAACAAGAGCAAAATCAAAAGAACGAAGAACGTTTGCTGTTAGCTAAACATTTGTCGGAGAAAACGAAGCTTTATGAGAACACCAAAATAAAACTGGAAAATGTTTTGGGTGATTTTGAGGCTACAAAACATAAACACACAACAATTGTTAAAGAACTACAAAGAGAAATTGCTAAATTTAAAAGAGCGGCCGAACAAAATGCCGATACACATCGTACATTTATATGTTCGCGTTGTCACAATAGTACCCAAAACAATGGTTATCATAACCATAAAGAAAACCAATTGGAAACTTTAGACGTTAAGAGACCTCATAGCCGTCAAAGCAGTATTAGTACCACGGGCGGTCAAAGTAGTGCTGGTAGTAGGCGTGGCAGTGAATCCTCTGAATCGGATACTGTAACCGGCCGTGAAATGGATTTTAAAGATGATAGTAAAGGACCTTCTAAAAAGCATTTAGTAGAACGCATCTTACGTTTACAGCAAGCGTCTGCTCGTCAAACTGAAAAAATTGATTTCCTCGAACAACATACTATGTCACTGGTTGCCGAACTGCAAAAGAAATCCAAGGTGGTACAATACTATATGTTGCGTGACCAAGCTGGCGCCTTAACTTCATCGAAAAGTGATCAAAACAAAAGTGAATTGGCCAAATACGGTAATGGTGTTATGTCAGCCATTTACGGTGGCATCAAAGGCGTGGAAAATAAAAGCATGTCTTTAGAACTGTCGCTGGAAATTAATAAAAAGTTGCAGGCAGTTTTAGAAGACACCCTCCTCAAGAATATAACTTTAAAGGTGAAAACAAAACTTAAAAAAATTGAAATGAATCAACAATTAATTTTTTTTTGTTTTGTTTTCTAGGAAAATTTGGATGTTTTAGGTCTGGAAGTGGACAATTTAACAAGAAAATTACGGCAGTTGGAAGCGAAACAATAACGGGAGATTAGTTTCCATTATGAAAATGTAAAAATTAAAATGTAATTGTTAGAATTTATGTAGTTATGTATGTATACGTCTATTTATACATTGTGTTGAGGTTATGTGAGAGATCTGTGGAAGTAAACAGTAACATGAATGCCAATTAATGTCCATAATTTTTTTAAATGTACATAAAAATGTAATTAATAATTTATTAAAGTATAATAAAGAAATTATACAAATATTTACCAAAAAATGCAATTCTTTAATTCATGATGTTACGAAAGACGACATCTTATTTCATTTGAAGGACGAAAGTTAATTTAATTAACGTTTAGATGGCTAAGGCCTACATGATATTCAATTACAATACCTATTAAGAAAGATGTGAGGGAAATTATTCTTTCAAAGAGCTGCTTCGGGCTGTTTAATATGGCAAGAAAGTTGCTATTAGAAGCTTAATCAATATTTTCGAAGAAACAGGATGTCGTAAATATTCGGCTTAGATTTCAAGTTTTAAAACGTTTCTTTGCATTATTTGCTTAACAATTTTATTTAACTTTAATTTTTATAGATACTATTTCTCTAAATCTTACAAAACACCTTCATATAGTTTTTTACCCACTTCCGATGGTTGGCCCAAACTCATGACCATTTTTATTGTCGGTTCTTCTCCGTCCTTAGCTAAACGCACGAATTTGTTGTCTTTCTCTTTAAAATGCACTTTCATCATGGGATTCTGTTCGCCTGTTTCCTTGGCAATGAATTCACGTAACAATGGAGGGAATTCCACTTTATTGGATAAGATTTTTTCACTAACTTTCTTAGTATTTTGTAGGAATTTGTGCTCATCCTCTTTGTCAATTAACTCATAGTCTGCCTTATAACTTGTGCTATAGATTTCAACCGGTTTGGGTAAAGTAACACCGCGCCAAGTCCTTTCAACGGTAACCCTAACTTTGCGGGCAGAATTGGGATCCTGTTTAAAATTATAATAAAATTTTATTTTCTGACATTGATTTCAGGTAAAAACAATTTATTTACCTCATGGTCCACAGTTTGCACTTTTAATATTCTAAAATAACAGGGTTCCGGATAACGTTGGAACATGTTGCGTATAACCATGCGACCTACACCATAATCTTTCAAGTCACTAACGATTTCCCATAAACTTTTGCCTTTGAAATCAGTTTTACGGCCAAAATATTTTACAACAGTATTAGCCATTTTATTTAATAAGGCAAAACAAACGAATTTTATTTATAAAACTTATTAAAAAACACAAATTCTTCTACGATTACGTTAATATCAGCATGCAGCCGCTGAAAATTTCTTATTTAATGAAATGAAAACAAATGCAAACAGCTGTTTTGGCCGATTTTACAACTAAATAGCGTTGTTACACCGTAAAATAAATTCTGCATAACTGTTAACGGTCTTAAAGCGAAAAGTGGTATTGTTTTAGAAGTTCTTCATTAAAATGTTAAAAATATGGATTAATATTAAAATTTAATACATCCAAAGTGAAGAAATGGGAAAAAGAAAGTGTTTATTTTGTTTAAATAGTAAAAAAGCGAGATGTGATTTGTGCAAATATTAAAAATATCGGTCGAAAGTGAAGTGGTGTTCAATCATAGTTTTTTTGTGCTTAATCATGCAATCATATTAAAGCTTTAAATAAATAAGAAAATATGTGGTCATAAGAAAATATATGATCAAAATCATTGTTTAAAAGTGCAAAATAAAGTGTTTGTTTATAAATATGTTTTCAATTAAAGTGTTCACCATTATTGTATAAAAAAATCAGATCGTGATACATAGTAGTGTATATAAAAGGTGGCCGCGGTTTCAAACGCCACCAGAGCTTTTCCGGCTGGAAGTAAAAAGTGAGCAGTCCGGAAGGTGAGTTGTTAGTATGTATTTTTAAGATAATATATTTGTAATCGAAATCACCCATAAATATTTTACAATGTTCAGCCGAACTTAAATATATATTGTTAAAAGTTCTATAAGATGATGGCACGTCTTTAGGGTTGCCATCAGAGTAGATATTTGATAATTTCGTGATTCGGAATTTCATATTTCCAACACGAATGCTTTAATCCTGCCAAAGCATCAAAACATCTGAAGTTGTCATTCCCAATCCGATCCTATTTTCAATGCAATCATTAATATTCACTATAAATCATGAGGATTTTTTTGGCCAATTGTAATAAAAAATTCAGTGTTATTGAGTAAAGATAAACAGAAATCAGAAAATATATGATCGAAAGTGGAATTAAAAAGTTTATATCCTAAGAAAGCTAAGAAATGGCATTACTAGACATACTCTGGAGGAATGCTTTAAAAAAGTCTTATAAACTTCTTAAAAAGTCTTAAAACCTTCGCACATGGCTTGTGGGGTATTTCCAGTCTACGTGAGTGTTTACCTAGAGGCCAGTAGTTTGTTATAAATGCTATGAGCCTTCTAAATTGGACTCTGGTTAGGTTTAACGTAAATTTTGCTCTGGATTTATTCATAGCAAGTCAGAATCACTACAATTTTCTGTCCGTAGTACCTATGTCCAGCCTCTGTCAGATATGTTATTAATCTTGGCTTATTTATCAATTCCTGTCCATCAAGCTCTAACATCTGAGGTTTTTCACGATTTTACGTAAGGATTACTTCACAAATTTCAGTTGTTTTACTTTTTTCTTTGATTTTTCATAAAACTTCATGAGAAAATCTAATCCTGGTCCAAAGTGTTCATTGAATTCATGATATCCATTTGCATATCGGTTCACCGTAGTCTAGTAAGCAGTGTACTGCCACGATCAAAACCTTAGGCCAGACATCAAAACGAAAATATGAAAAAAATATTTCTTTGCCGAAATTAAAATTGCAATGGAAAATCGACTTTAAACTGTAGGTCACGTCTCTTATGTATAAAATTAATACACACAACATATGTGGTGTGAGAAGCTAGGTTGTAATCCTGACGTATGTATGTACGTATATAAATTAAACATATTAATTATTGTAATACAAACAAGCCTTTATTAATAGAATACTTATATACATATCGTTAAAATCCTGCTGATGCAGTTAAAAAATATACTCCATAGCTGTTATCTAATGTATGTTAATAGGACACTTCAAAAATACCATACGTTCAGTCAAATCGAGTTTTATTTGTTCCGATATGGTGAACGTTTCGATTTCTTGGGATGACGATCTATTGGATGCTCAAACGGTTGGGCATCTTCATATGAATCATCATCGTGTGAACTGTTTGCACTTTCATGCAGCTCTGATGTTGCATGTGCAGCAGCCTTTGAGGCATTAATTTGAGCTTCTGCAGCAGCAGAAGATGCTTTTAAAGTAGCTTCTTTTGTTGCCTCAAAATCAACACTCGCCTGTTGTAGTTGTGCTTCAACTTGTTCGAGACGAGTTTTTGCCTGGCCCACCATAGCTGATTGTGAGGCCAATTGATTGGATACTTCTTGTGATGTTTGATCGGCATGCTCTGCTACAGCTTTTGCATTGTTTAAGGCGGCAGTTAGAACGGAAATATGATTGTGTGCCGCCTGTGCTGTTTGTTGGGCTAATTTGGTGGCTATTTTAGCAGCCTGTAGTTGTTCCAATTCTCGGGAGAGTGCCTTCTGGGCATCTGCCGCTTGTTGTTGTAACTCTTGCAACAGAACTTGTTTACCCTCTAGAGCTGCTTGGGCAGTTGCGGCCGCTTGTGAAGCAGCTTGAGCCAAGCTATTTTTAGCTAAAAAAGCAGCCTGTTTTGCTGCTGCATGCTGGGAGGCTACAGCCGTGAAAGCTTGATTGGCTGAACCTTGTGCTATAGAACGTAAACCACTGCCAATGCTGTAGCCTGGCTTGGGTCCATGTGATATCGGCTCACTGGCCAAATGATATGGCGGTGATACAGCAGCATGTGATGCGGCACCATTGGGTGACGTTACTTTGTATTCATAGTAACCACCATCGTATTTGTTAATAATCTGACCACCATCACTTCCACTGGGACCCTCGTGATCCGGTGCGGTATGCGGCTCTTGAGGTTCAAATAACGCACCACTACTATGTGAATGACCAATTTGCGTTTTGTATGTACTGTAACCATTGCGTTTTGTCAGACGTCCCACTGTTTCTTGAGAACAGTGCAGTGCTAAAACAAATAAAATTCGTATCTCCACCTTTTGCGATCTGTAACCGAAACTATTAAGACTTACTTACCTAAAATGACGCAGGCTATTGTATGAATTTGAATCCCGTTATACATTACTATTCAACAATAATTTATGGAATGTCCACCAATTGCTTGTTATACATCAATTTTATACCACCATAAAAGAAAAACACATACCTCAAGTTAGTCAACCGTCCAATTTCTTCCATGTCCAATATTTTGTTAGCATGTTCGTACCCATTTTTTTCGCTTCAGTTTCAAACAAAAAATTAAACACTCCGTGTTTGTTAAATTTTTTTTTTAGTTTTTTTTTTAATTTTTTAAAAAGAAGAAGTAGAAGTAAATGAAATTATTTTCATTTGATGCAATAAATAAAACTCATAATTATTGTTATAAATTATAATTGATTATTTGCGGAAGTTTTCAAAGTGTTTGGTTTATAAGTGTTTGGCACGTATAAACAATAATTACTCGCGGGCCTATTCGAATATGCTATAGAAGTGGGAGTTTTTACTCCCAATGAATGGGGGAAGAGGGGGTATACATTGTAAGATATTTTAAACACTTGTCCCGAAACTGTGGTATTTTATTTTGGGTATAAATATCTGAGTATTTTGTAATTTCCAACAATGTTAATGCAGCGCTCAGTTAGTTAGGTTATGCAATAAAATTTTGACTTTTAAAGAAAAATTTAAATAATAAGGGTATCAGCTCTAGTGGCCTAAGCCCGTTGAATGAATTACCTAATTGAGTAATAGTGTCCGAAAATGCTGAAATGTAAGACAAAAAGTTTCATGTTTAACAAATTGCAAAACGCCTCAATTCAGCAGCCTTAAATTTGCAAACACTTTTGCCAATGGTTGGACACACGAAAGTGAACGTGGTCAAAAAAGTTTTGGCTCTGTAATATGATAAAATATGGAGGTAAATTACTTAAAGCTCTTTAAAGGAAGGAAGGAAGGAAGTTAGAGTCTAACTGAATGAAATATTTCCTAGGCCCTCCGCCTTTTAGAGATTACTAGCTTACTTAATTGGTCAATACAACTCTTTTATTCAGGACTACAACTCGGCCTCTCACACCGTCCATGTTACATACATACATAATTGCTCATTACAACCCTTCAGACAAGTTTGCGACCTAGTTTATAACATCACCTATGTTGTGTGTGTTAATTTTATACACGAGTGGCGGGATCTACAGTTTAAAGTCGACTCCGAACGACAGATTTTTGAAAAACTTTTCATTGCAATTTTATTTTATTCCCAGATTTTTTGCTGTTCATGCTGGGTGTGCTAATTTCACTTATGAGTGGCGGGACATACATTTTAAAGTCGATTTTTATTTACTCTCAGGGTTTTTGTCAGAATACTTTTGAAAGGAAGTCGTCGAAAGAAATATATTTTTTTCATAATTCGTTTTCTTCACGATGTCTAAGCTGTTGTTTGAGCCATGGCCTCTCTACTAGAGCTAGATTGCGGCGATTTAGATTAAAGATTATTTAATCTAAATATTTCTTGTGGCCACACAGTTAGTGGTTCATTCGTAACCTTCAATTATGACTCTAAATCGACGTATTTTACGAACCACATTTTACGAACACCGAAAATTTTAATAAAAAAATTCAATTTGTGGTGGGATAGCAAGCCTTCTTGTCATTGTTACGAATATTATTATTGCCAATACCTATCTAAAATAGACTTCATATTAGCCTAACAAACAGCACAGGTGGCTCACAATCATATTGCCATTCTAACCACCACAATATACAATTCGAAAGTTGTAGCAGAACATGCCGATCAAACCTCAAAAGAAGTATCCAATCAATAAACCTCACAATTGGTTATGGTAGACCATTAAAAATCTCGTCTAGAACTAGATTTTACACTTGAAATAAAAAAAAACAAATAAATAAACAAACAAAAAAACCGTGTACAGTCTAACTCGCGTCTATTGGGTTCGTCCACATTACTTTCAACTCTACAGTCCAAGAGACTCTATGGCCAAATCTAACATTAGCGTGGTTGAAAGCAATTGCGAGGTCTTGAATGGCTAGCGTGAGTGTTTAAATGTAGAGGCTTTTAAGAAATCACCCTTCAATGCCAGGTTGTATCAACAATTGCCTGATCCACGTATGCCATTAATTCGTGCGATCGTCCTTTATATCGTGTATACTTATGGGGCCCAAGACTGAAAACAAAATAAATAAAAAATGTTGATGGATAGAGTGTGTTCGAAGAAGAGTAGTAGTCGGACTACTGACTGAAGACAATAGGACTGTCTTTAGGGGCTCGGATAAGGAAACATTGGACGACTATCCAAAAGTCTAAAAATGCATTTAGAGAAGACGATGCCGAAGAGCTGATGGATAGACTGTTGGAAATGCATAAATTGGTCATTACAACCCATCAGTCAGGATAACGACCAAGTGATATGATAACTTATGCTGTGTGTGTTAATTTCATCCATAAGTAGCGGGATCTACAGTTTAAAATCGATTCCGAATGTCCGATATTTCGAGAAACTTTTCATGGCAATTTTTTATTTGTTTTCAGAGATCTTGCCAGAAATCTGCTGAGAGGAAGTCGTTGAAGAAACATTTCTTCGTATTTCGTTTTGTTGGAGACAATGCTAGTCAGTGCGATAATTTATATGGCACCGTAAACATATTATTTTTGTATTGAGTTTTCTGCTTCTCGTTTGAGTTTCTTTATTCCTTTTTTGTTCCTTTAAAGATAATAGAATTGTTACAAAACTAGTATTCCTTTGCTTTGTTACACTTAAATAAGCAATTTCCCTATTGTAGTACGTCCTGCCTTAGGTGAAAGTAATATGATCGAAGTAAGGGGCAACTATAACAACAGCTTTTCTATATTGAACGCCAGATTTTAGGAAACAACAGTTTTGAATAGATGCTATGGAGTTCTCCCAGTTAGGCTGTGTGGTTCTTCAACCTGACACATTATGGAATATCGGTTTTAAATTCGATTTTTTACTGTGACCTTTTCCAGAGAGCCTTCTAATTTAAAATGAGCTTCTAAAAAACTAGAAGGAAATCAAAACTAGGAAGACATCTCACAACGATGTGAGAGAAGTAAGAATCTTCAAAAAACCAATTCTATTTTAAATACAAAATTTTATTTAAATACATGTGTTATATAAAAAAAATAAATTAAATACATTATACGATATAAAAATCTATTAAATAATATAACCTATTTAGGATTTAAACATGCCAGACATCCAGACATCCAACTGCGCAACTTTCCAGAAACTTAGAAAGTTGGAAATGGAAATCGTCTGTACCTCACGTCTAAATCTCAATTGATAACAAAAAGTGTGTGTTAAAAAAAAAAGTAAAACAATAAATAGTTGAGAGCACGCTCGCTTACAACACTAACAATAAATAATGAAACAAATTTAAATAATAGCACAAAAAAGGAAATAAAAACGAAATGTTTACGAAAACAATAATAAAAAAAAACATGGCGTTTAGAAATGAAATTCAAATACATCACGAGATGTGCAACAATTGTTGCGCCGTGTTGTTGTGATAGTAGCAAACGAAGGTTTTAATCATTTGTAGTATTGAGTAACCTGACGGATCCAATCCAAGTAGTGTGATACTTTTACATAAACACCGGGAACATTTACTTGACCACAGCCAATACCCCAGGAGACAACACCAACAACATTCCAGATACCGCCACGTTCGCATACCAAGGGGCCACCACCATCACCTTTGCAAGCATCTTTGCCTTCTTCACCGCCAGCACACACGAAACCAGGATTCAATTTATAACTGTAACCCAGGCGAGTTTGACGCAATTGGGTTTCGCATTGATGATGGGATAGTATTGGTACATCGACTTCCTTGAGTATGTTTTGATATTTGCCTTGATCACCGAAAGCATCTTTGCCCCAGCCAGTGGTCCAGCAACGAGCACCAGTGAAATCAGAGAATTTCTCAGGTAAACAAGCAGGACTGATGTGAGGATTCTTTGAGAAATCTACAGGATGATCCAATTTCAAAACAGCCAAATCATTGTCCAAAGTACCAGCATAGTATTCGGGATGAATTTGTACAGAGACAACATCACGTTCAATATAGGGGAAGAACTCAACATCATGATTGACATCCCATTCACCCAAACGAGCTCTTAAATCGAAACCATTTTGTCTACAAAAAAAAAAAATTGAAAAATAAGTTAAAAAGCAAACGTTAATGGGGAGAGATGTTTAAACTTACGATTTAATACAATGAGCAGCTGTAATAACATGTTGGGCATCGATAAGGGTACCACCGCAAGCATAAATTGATTCTTTGGGATCCTTTTTCAAAATGGCCACATGCCAGGGATATTCACCAAATTCACTGTCACCATCTACATAAACGGGATTCTTGATGCGGCCGGTAATACCAGCAGCATTGCGTACACCACAACGACCAAATTGTTGTTGAGGTGGTTGAGCAGGGCGCAATGGACGACGACAGCAAACTTCATTGACACGGCATGTCTTTTGCACTGGGCGATTGCCATAATAAGCACGCTGCAAGGAAAATAATAAACATTTTAGTTTAAATTTGTGTTGTTTTTGGGATTAAAATTTAAGATCCTGTTTTGATTTCCTGCCTATTACACTTTATACCTCTTGCAGTTTTACTGTGTCAGCTAATACACTACTACGCTGTTGTACGGCCTCTTCATGTTCTTCATTATCAATGCTACGTCTTCTGCGATCTTTTGGAAATGTAATATAACTACTACCCTCAGCAGCTCCAGGAGCTTGAGTTGGTATTGTATGTGTGCTGTCTATGTTGGGGTAAAGCAATTCTTTACCTTTTCGATAGCGTTGGGATTCGGAAAATGTTAAAGATTGATTTACTTGACTACTTCGATCGTAGGTATTCTCAAAACCACTTGCACCAAAACCAGAGGGATAACCTTGTGGCGTAGGAATATGTGAATAATCGATGTTTCCAAAGTTAGCTTCTGGTTGTGGGTAGTGGCCGCTTTCCAATGAAGGGTAAAATGCAGCATTATGATCAATGCTGCTATCAGCTGTTGGATAAGATGAGTGACTTTCAAATGAAGTGGGTCCATATGATGATGTATGGCTTGTAAGGTGCTCATAGTGTTCTTCTTCATGATGATGGTCCTCAAAATGATGTACAGAACTCGGTTCTGTATATACGTGTGGACCAGAATGATATTCAAATATAGGCTTACTGGGTATCATTTCAATCTCATATTTTGTAAAACTAGGTCCTGTGGCAGGAAAGTGGTGTATGGGACCCGGACCAGTAATAATATGGTCATCATGATGATCATGATGGTCATGATCAAAACTCGTATAGTGTTCGTGATGATGGTAGTGGTTATTGTGTATCACTTTCGGTTTGGGCTTGAAAATATTTCCCACCGCTTCAAAAATATTGGCACTTGGCGTTACATGCAGGTTTACCAAAGGTTTTACCACTTTATCTCCGAATTCTGTTTTTTGTACCTGCACAGAAACCAAGGGATTAACATTGACCAAACCCAGATTGAGACCATTTGGTCCTATGGCACCAAAGTAGGGATTTTGAGCCGGGTAGTGATCGCCCAAAGCATTAGTTGGATAACCATTTGGATGGTTGGGATAAGGCAAGCCAAATGAAATACCATATGTTGGCAAGATTTTACGGCGTAACAACTCAATGGCTTGCAAAGCCGGAAATTGTTGTCTCTAAGGGTGAAGGGAAGTTTTAAATATATTTAAGAGCTGGTAGTCTCACTTGAATAGCGGGGACCATACCAAATTAATCAATGCGTGCAAGTATGGTATTTTGTGAAAGTGCGGTTAGCTTACGTTTGTTTAGGGTTTTAGTTTAGATTAGTCACGTAAAGCACATACGCTACCGCACATAAACTAAAAACACGCACATCATCGCACGCACATCTTGCAGCAGAACGTAGAACGAACATACCAATCTACCTGCTAAGAACATGAGAGACGTTTAAGTTTAGGCAGCGTAGTGTGCAGCATTATTAGAAAATTCACAAACAAAAAAAAAAATCGGCTAAAACTGCAGGGTCATTAAAATGTTAAAGGCTTTGGCAAATGTTAGAAACTTTTAGAACTTAATTTTACGGACTCGTAATGTAATCAGAAAAATACTTACGCCTTGAGCATCTAATGGCAAATCGTTAGCAGCATCATCAGCATTGTTTTCATCATTTTGTCCCGTTTCACGTTTACTACGCTTATTGTTATCAGTCTTGTCTTCAGATTTTTTATCCTCATCAGATTTCTTTTCAGCTGTACCAGTTACGGTAACATTGGCAGCAGCTTCATCACTTAAAGCTTCGATATCTTTACCCAAATTACGAGGATCAATTGGTAAAATTAAATCTTCTTTGCGGCCAATACGATCAGCAGCAGGGCACTGATTGAAGGGTACACATTGACAATCCACAAATTGATTACGGGCAATATCATAAGCACCATTAAATTGTTCATTGCCATAGCCGGAGGTCAAGCTGTTGAAGTTGGAATTGGAAGAGGCAGCAATGCCACCAATATTATGCAATTCCTTCTTATAATAATCGGGATTTTGGCTGTGATAGCTAGCACTGGGAGAGCTGGATTGACCAAAGTTACTAGATTGACCAAAGCCGGATTGACCAAAACCGCTAGTTGAAGAAGAAATACCACCAAAGGAAGAAAGACCGCCTGAGGGTTTGCTGTACAAGTCTGGATTTGGTTTGAAGCCATTAACACCGGAAGCACCAAAACCGCTAGCACCTTGAGATAACAGACCACCCTGAGAGGCACCATTGAAACCAGCAGTAAAGGCAGAATTTTGGAAGGAACCTTGAGTTTGTGGTGTAAAGGCGGTAGAAGATTGAGCCAAAGCGGAGAAATCAGTGTTAATAGTTTGACCAGCTCCTATTGGTATGGGTACTGTGGGAACCTTGGCCGTATCGCCTCCTTCTACATGATGATAATGGTGATGGACGTGTTGTTGCAAACCAGCAGCATTTGAGGAAACAGCAGCAGACGATGGTAAACCACCGCTTACAATAACTTTGGTGCTAGAAGCAGCAGCTGAGGCAGAAGACTGATGGCTATAGAAGTTGGTTTGTTGAGAGCCGGCCACTTGAATCTTTTCGGGATTTTCAAAGGCATAGGGACCAGAAGATGGACCATTACCGTTATAAACTGGACCAGGAGGCTTGCTGCCATAAATAACAGCACCGGGTGGAGGTCTACTAAAAGTGGCATGAGCGCCGGAACCATCAATAGCCGAGGGTGGTGGGGATTCCAAATAAGGGCCATTATAATTGGGACCAGGTCCAGAGGGTCTATAGCCAGGTTTAAAAGATGGTTCATAGCCTACTTTGCGTGGTGGACCGAAAGAGTTGACGGATGAAGGTGGTGGACCCATATGAGGTCTGCTAAAGTATGAAGGAGGAGGCATAGGTTTAGGAGCACCATAGGGACCGCCACCATATTTAGGAGGACCTTGAGCATAAATATTGGAGTAGTAAGGACGTTTGGCTTCTTCACAGCTCATCAGACCCAAAGCACACAATTTATCACGCACCAAATTACGTGCTTGCATATCATCGCCTTTCATCAAAGCCTGATCCACATTGCCATCCTCATAGACGCGATCGTATTCATTTAAAATTCTACCCTCACGGCGTGAAGTGATAATCTGATCAATGATTTCATTAATGTCAGTATCGTTGCTGTAGATGGGCTCATTTACGGCATAATGGCGGCCTTGGACATCTTCCTCACCCTGTTTTGGTTCAGCATCAGCATCAGCATTAGCATCTGCATTACGTTTACTTAACATTGAATCCTGGTTTGGTACCGACCAGCTGCCACTCCAGGATAACTGATCTTCAGCTTGAATGTGTAGAATTGTACACAAGGCTAACGAGGCCAAAAGGGCCCAACTCCATGTATTTGCCATACTGTTAGTTAGAGAAAGAAAAGAAACAAAAACAAAACCGTTAAAAATCATCAATTTAACCTTCAAAATTATTAATAATAGCGCTGAATGGAATATTAAGTAATCGTACATAATACAAATGAAGACACCGCCAATATAAATGGCCTTAATACGGGTAAAATAGACAGTCACTCAAGTGGTCATTGTGCTACTTTTAAACGTTTGTAAACATTTCAAAACAAATCATAAAAATATACAGCAAAACGTAGAAGAAAATAACACAACAAAAAAATCTTTTTCCATTAACACTCACTGCTAGGCTAAGCAAGCGCAAGCGCAAGCGCAAGCAACCGGTTTAAATAATACGCTTTAGACGGATTCGATTGACTCATGATGCGGCAAAGAAATTTTTGTTTTTTTTTTTTTTGTGTTTTTGTTTTGTATTCATGATATTCGTTTGTATTTGAAAACATGAAAACCAAAAAAGCAACAGCAACAGAGTACTTTTACTTTCGTTTTAAGGTCATTAGCTTAAAGCCGGCTACAATACTTTGCTACATATTAAGCGTATGCAATAAAATTCAGCGAAACAGCTTGGATGTGCCTGTTTGGTGTGGACTCTGACTTGGTTGGTTGGCTTTAGAGTCAAAGAAAAAAAAAGACAAGAAATTAAGCAAGATTTTTTGTTTTTGGTTGTGATATTTAAGCCAAGATAATTTCAAGCATCTTTTTTTTTCTTTTTCTTTTTGTTTTTGTGTCGTATGAAGTAATTTTTATTATGCTTCCTTCCCTCATTTTATTTTTATTTTTATTTATTTATTTTTTTTTTTGAATTTTGTTGACTTGAAAAGATTTTGCAACTTTGGCTCAAAGCTTGACTTGACAGCTGACAAGTCATGAGAGTTTATTTTCCACTTTTTTCTTTATTTAAGGGGGGAAGTTATAAAGAAAATAAAATCCTAAACTTTACGCCCTATGACTTTAATGACTGACTGACTGAGTTGACTGGCTGTCTTTTTGTCTGTCTTGCTCAAGTAAGTTTTTTTTGGTTGTTACTTTTTTTTGTTTTTTTGTTGTTGTTGTATACACTGTTATGTCATCGTTTGTCTGGTTTTTGTAAAACTTTTTTCTTGTCCTCCATAAACACTCGACTGTATATGATTGTGGGTCCACATACAAATATTTTTGGTCTCTGGTTTTGAATATGTTATGCAAAATAGTAGAGGAAAAATTCATTAAAAATTAAATGAATTACACTACAACAAAAGAAGAATAATTTAATGTAACGGTTTATATTGTAACCGGATATGGTGGGTGAATATTCATTCATATTGAAAACCCCTTTGAACATTTTTTTGAAACTTAAAACGGCATAAACACAGCACAGTTGCATTTTTGATAACAATGGCTGCCGTATTAACAATGGATGCCATTGTAATGTTAATTTACGAGATATAAGAAATATTAACAAATGAAATTTAGGAGAATTAAAAACTATTTATAAATTATAAATTTATTATATGCTTAACAGGTTTTGTTAGTTGACTCTGCTAGCCCCCAAAATATAATGCCGTGTTATGTTGTATTTTTACAGACACAAAATCCATAGTTGGCTCTTTGATATTTCAGAAATTATTGATAATAAGCAGTAGGTTTCATTATCCCGAGTATCCGAGACTGATTTTCGATATTTGGGAGATAGTTGCCGTAGGCCACTCTTCAAACACCTGGTCAGATATCTCCAATATAATGAATTTCGAATATTTCTTCGACAACTTCCTTTCAGCTGATATCTGGGAAAAACTCTAAGAGTAAATATATATGTCATGAGAAAATTTCTCAAAAATTTGTCGCTCTTAATCGACTTCAAACTGTGTAGGTATTGCAACTCATGTATAAAATTAACACACAATATAGCGGACTCAAGGGTTATAATGACCAATTATGTATGCATGTATGTATGTATTTTGCAATGTGTATTTAAAACTATTGAATCGAATTGGCCAAGGAAAAATTTTTGTTCATTTCTTTATCAAAACATATTGGAAATGATTTAAAAACCAGAAAATTTGAACTTAACTGTACTAAATGCAGTCAAGACAAAGGTCTGTGTTATTAACTTGCACAGTCGATTCACTGCTGCTGTTAATAAAGAACATAGTAAACAAATCATATTCATTACTTAGGAAGCAGCGTACGTTGTGCAAAAATCTTCATTAAAGTGTTCATCAAATATGGTTTGATGATTAAGATATAGACGAGCTATTAAAAAACTGAAATTTTTTTGCAATCTTAATGGTTAATGGCTGCATGGAAATCGATCGAGTTGTTAAAAGTGTTAAAAGATTTTCGTTTTGTGATTTAATTTGACAAACCGAGTTTATTGGACAATATTGTAGCTTATTTTTTTCGTTTATTTAGGTGATATTGTACGTTTTTTTCTTTTATTTTTCTTCTATACTATGTGTTAAAAGGCGTTTATCTCAACACCCTTATCTTTGCTAAAAGACTTGCCTCCATAATTGAAAAAAAGAGAGGAAGAAAAAATATTATGTGGCGTTGAAAATTAAAAAAAATAACTGGGATTTTTAAGGTGTTAACCAACTAAACTTTAGCTGCTGATGCCAATTAAGAATTACAAAGAAATGTTAAAGAAGAAAATTGAATCTTGATTTGAAATTTTCAAATATTTTTTGCATTTAAAAAATCATCGGGGCCACAGTGTATTTTTTACACTTTTAGTTTAATTTTTTTTAGGTATTGCCAACTGCTTAAATATTTAAAAAAGATGCATTGCCAACCTGTTTAGAAATTTAAATTTGAATTCTAAGTATAATTTTCAATTATTTTTTAATTTTTTTAAATAAAACTTCAATGAAATGAAATCAAAGTTGTATAAATCTGTTGATAAAAAGCAATTTATCTTGATTTTATGTTAAAAATTTTTTTTAATTTGAATTTTAATAGTTTTTGTTTAAATTATTGCAAAAAGTCATTCACTTTAAAAAAAAGAAAAAAATATTTAAATCCATTTGCAATGATTGTCTTATTGTTGAAATTGTTTACTTTCAATTTCCTTTCAATAGTAATTGTAAAATAATATTTATTTAACTCCACTTTTATTTTTATTTGTAAACATTTTTTATGTCATTTCTTTTTGTTGTTCTTGTTTTCCTTTTTTTTTGGTTTTATGGTTCGTTATTTCATAACCGTCAAGGTCTGTTTTTTTTTTGAAATATTTTTCATTCGATCAAGTTTCATAATAAAACTCTGGTTTTTTTCTTTCTTTCTTTCTTTCTCTCTTTTTCTTGCATTACTTCACTTATTTATTTATTTTTTTTTAAGTGTTACTTTTATTTGTAAACTCACTTTTTATTTTCTGCTTTTTTTTTCTTAAATCCTTATGTAATAAATAAAATAAATATCCTTAAATGTTACTATTCACAACACTACACGATCCACTTCGTTTGTTGTCTATAGGTTGACTGTGCTGTACTGTCAAGATTCGCTAGTTTTTATACCAAAAAAAACAGAAAAAAATTTTTGTTCAGAAACCATCATGTTATATTGTGTCTTAGTTTTTTTGATTTTTTTTTAGGCTTCAGCTTAATACTTCAAACAAAGTTAGTTTGAATAAAATCTCTGCAAAAGCTTAGCTCATTTGAGTGTTGTTTCTCTTTAAGCCTAACCTAAGTGGCGTTGTGTTTATGTGACGTCATTGCATAAATTGGTTTTTACGGTTTCGGCTTATTAGTCTAACGAATATTGCTTTAAAAATTATAATTTTGCTTGAATTCTTTTAATTATTGTGCATTTCTTCGAATGAATGGAGGACGTTTCATTATTAAAATATGGGATTTAAATGAAAATGTTCAATATTAGTTGGAATTAAACAAGAGTAATATGGTGCTTGTTTGCTATGCTTGTATGATCTGTTTATCCTTGGCCTTAAAAGTTAGTTGACAAGTTTGCTTGTTCATAAGGATCAAAAGTATGTCATTTCTTATGAAATAGGAAGTATATTTAACCTTTGATAAATTTTTTATAAATTTTTTTTATTAAATTTTCTATTTAAAACACTTTGTTTATCAATATCCTCCATATTCCCTTCAGTCAGGATTACAATCTAGCTTGTCACACCACTCCATGTCAAGAACGACTAGTTTTGGAAAACTTTCCGTGTCAATTTTATTTTACTCTCAGTATTTTTGGCAGAAGACTGCTGTGATAAAGTTGCCGAAGGAAATAGCTTTTTTTCCTTATTTCGGTTTGTAAGAGACGTCTGAGATGTCAGGTTTGAACTACGGGTTCCTAACACACTATCTACTGTTCTATTGCGATTTCATATTCTTCCATTTAAATTAAAATTAAGCACGTCATGTTTAATCATATTGCCCTGATGATATCCTAGCTATCATACTTTCATAGATTTACAAAAGAACAAAATTCCAGGCCTGGTATCTATTTATCTATTTGACTACGTAATTATGCAAAACCTTAAGATTAAAATTAACTGCGTTCTAGATACTGCGATGATGATAGGTATAGGTATATTACTTGGATGACCCAAGGCATGTTAGACAAACTGTTATGCAAAAAAGGCCAAACAGTAAACTCATTTGCTACTCATTTTGCTACTTGGAAAGTATATAGGATATGATATACACAGCCATATGTAAAAAAACGTGGGTATAGTATACAGTTTGACAAGGGCTTGTAAAAAGTTCGGTAGATTAAGTGCAACGTGAAAGTTGTCGTACAGGCATATCAAGACTCGTTTGTCGTATGCAATACGCACACAGTAGCCACATGAGATGAGAAATGCAGCACCAAATGGCAGTGTCTAAAGAAGATACTTCGTGTTAATTGGCTAAGGCTTGTAGCATATGTATCAAGACCCGTTCGTCGTATTCAACACGCACACAGTACCCACATGGGATGCGAAATGCAGCACCAAATGGCGTACAGTTCATATCGAACTCCTTGTGAATGAGTGCCGAAAGAAGATACTTCGTATATATTGGCTAAGGTGTGTAACAGAAATTGAAATCAGAAAACGTAAATGACTCGATCAAATAATATTGTGTAAAGTACCAGTGGACGTAGTATAAGAAGTCATTCACAAAAAGAAGAAGATGAATGATGATGAAAATATCGAAATGAAATGGAATATAAAACGAAATGGAATAAATCTACGATAAAACATCTATCTGCGGATCGTGTGGTCTGGAAAAATCTTTTCTCCTTATGCAGAAGATGTGTTAATGGGGACTGTTATTGTTAGACTCTTAAGAACCTACGACGAATGATTCTTGGGCATTCAAAACTTATTGACCAAAAATGTCTGTTCAAACGTGAAAAATACCAACAAAGAGTGCAAGCGGTGTTGCAATGGGATCTTTTAGTACCCAAGCCAGCTATGCCTTTTATAGNCAGCTGAACTAACCTAACTTTAAAGCTGTATTGTATGGTTTAAGTAAAATTTGTTCTACATATACTTACTTTATGCTTACGCTGCAGAAGCTTCCAGGATGTGGAAAAAACGAAATCGGTACAACACCTTTTATGTGAGTGTCTTGTACTTTAAAACAGACGTCTTCGGTTGTTGGGAGAGAGAATGTTTGAAGACCGCTTGCATTTTTGGCTGGTATTTCTCAAGTTTGACGAAATATTCCCGGGTGTTCAAGAATCATTTGTTCCCGGATCCTAAGTTTCAGGCAATTATATTATTTCTCATTAATTCAGTGTACCCAGGTAGCTATGAGGTCTCAAATACAAATGTTGTTCTGCCCGAATTAATAGCCGCCCAAATTTATCTCCTATATATACAAGGAGGTTAACTGTGTAGTTTTTCCTTTGACTAAAATTTGTGAAAATCTTTTGTTTGGGTTCTTTCAAAAGGAATGATAATCTATGTACGGATATGTTCGCAGCATCTGTTGTATTTGCCTTTAAACCTATATCGGCTTTACTTTTTTCAGTACAATAATAGTACTACAGTACCGGTTTGACCAAGAATCACAACAGATTATGTCGCGAGTTCTAGACCTGTCAGTGAATATTTTGACGTTCTCTGGGGGATGTAAACATTTGGTATTTTCCTTATAAAACCAGGATCGAAAGCAGGTTCAGATATCATATGGTAAATAGAGAGATGCAGATCGATACCTAAGATTTGTTTGACATAGCGATTGCCTAGCTTATAGGTTGCTTATGAAAATATTAATTGAGTTAAAAAAATTTCAAACGGGGGAATACTAATTTTCGTATGTTAATAGATATTGTTAAAGATTTAAATGAAAACAAATCACAAATATAGGTCAAATATAATGCAGTTAAACGAACATGATTTTTTCTTTCTTTTTTTTTTGCAATTTCTCATTATTAAAATAAAAAAAAAATTCACAAACTAGTTCGTTTTGATTGTCTGTTAAAAGGCAATAAGTGCCTGTGGTCTTTTATAAATTAAGCGGTGTTCCAGTTCATGATGTTTTCAACATTGCATATGCTGATAATGATGATTCATTAGTTACAGATTTCAGCGTATTGTGAATTCAAATTATTTGTTGTTAATATTTTTTCACTTTTCCAACAGATTGTTTGTTTATATGGATATTGACAACAACATGTCCACAAAAATTGCGTGCCATGCATTAATAATTATTTCAATAATTGTATGGCAATGTAAATATGAATTTATGTTTTCAATTTAAGGTTTCAAATGCACTACAATATTTAAAAAAAAACCTTTAATAGTTTAACAAAAAAAAAAAAGAAATTATTAATACTTTTGCATAATTGAAGGCAAAATAAGTGACTTATAATGGATTTGAAATCACATGCTTAAGAATCTCAAATTTCCCAAAAAAAAAACCTTTGTTTTATTCTATTGAACAGACCTTAGCGAGTTCAAAGAACAAAACGCGCATGAAATTCCTACAAATTATTTCAATTTGTTTTCTAATTTAAATTTGATTTGCTATTTGAAGAACACCAAAAACAAGAAAAAAAAACCGAATTTCAATTTCTTGTTGGCACACTTCTGACAGTTTGAAACAGATTTGCGTATTTCCTAGAAATAAAAATGTTTTTCGATTTTTAATGTTTTCTGAAATACAACAACAATAAAATATCGTTGTACATTTCAAGATATTTTCTAAAAATAAATCTAAGCTTAAAACCTGACCACACTCAACGTTACTCTCATCATTATAATAATATTGATAACACGATTGTTGTTAAATAATTTATTTTTTTTTCTTCTTTCGAATATAAAATTTTACACACGACTTAATATTGTATATGAGAAATACAAACAAACACTATTTGGTAATTCCGAATGTCGCTTTAACCTTTAAAAGAGATTTTTATTTTCATCACGTCAAGATTTGAGATTCATTTGTCGAAGTTAATAACACAATATTATTGAAAATAATTTGTTCAATTTAAAGTCTTCTGGTAATTGCTGTTCTTCTAAGTAAGACCAATACATAGCTTCTAGCCATTGTGTGGAACTATGGAAGAAGAAATTCTGTTTATAAAGCTGTCCTATACTCACTCACTGTATTCATTACTTGCTGTTTGCGAAATCTATTTAAAATATTCCTGCGAAATATAAATCAACAACGGAATTCCAAGCAAACTAAGGCAGCGTTAGGTTACAAAAACGTGCAAAAGGCTCTTAGAAAGTAACGAATTTTGTTGCAATCTTTTGAAATATCATGCTACATTATGGTGAAAGGGTGTTCCAACATGACCTCCATTCCGTATTCTGTAAAGAATACTAAGAAAAGGTTTGAAGAAAAATTATCAGTGCATTTAATTGGAAGTGGCCGTAGTCTAGCAGATAGTGTGTTGGCTTATCAAACATGAGGCCCCTGCTCAAACCCCATGTTAGACGTCTCCAATAAAACGGAGTACGAAAAAAAATGAAGTTCCCATAGTCTAGCAGATAGTGTGTTGGCTTCAAACCCAGGTTAGACATCAAAACGAAAATATGAGAAAATATTTCTTCGACAACTTCCTCTCAGCAGATTTCTGACAAAAACTCTGAAAAAAATCCGTCATTCGGAGTTGACTTTAAATTGTAGATTCCGCCACTAATGTATAAAATTAATACACGCAACATGATTAAGCCAGTTGTAATACTAACTAATGGATTGAAATGACCAATCAACTAAGTAAATAAACATTTAATGCGTAATATACGCAGTATAATGGTTTCGCATAGCGGCAGTCTTTTTAGTTATTATTTGAGTTTAGACCATGGGACAATCAACGTTTCGAAACAATTCTACAATAGACTTTAAAACCTTGTATCATATTAAGATCAATTCGGTATCTTCATAATAACATCACTGTCGATAGATGGTTCCAATATCTTGTAGTAAGTAATGAGAACCAGAACTACCATACTTAAGATTTTGATGCACCCACAGCTTCTGAACTTCCGTTAATTTGTGGCTCTCCGTCTCATTGTTGCACTCACAGCCATATCTTTTACCAATAGATGACTTAGTTCTAAGACAACTTGTTAATATGATCGCTGTCATCCTCGTAATACCTGGATTTTTACTTTTCTCCACAGTAAAAACAAACGCTGTACAATGTTGCACACACAACTTGTATAGGAAACTTCTGACATTCTCCATCCTTCGTATGAAATTCAGAACTGAGAGTTTTCCGTATCTTCCTATTAGGATTCGTAATATGGTTTGATAAACGTCTTTTCATTTTAATTCTTTCCATGTAGATCACCCTGACTTGTGGTTTATAATGGGGTTGTTGATTTTTTTTGACGTCTTCTAGCAAATGCAATACTGTTTGTAATATTTTTTTTAAGACCCTAATGACCAATAAAAGGGTTAATCGCTATTAAAAGCAACGCTCGTTAA
This sequence comes from Sarcophaga bullata, assembly GCA_005959815.1. NCBI lineage: Eukaryota > Metazoa > Arthropoda > Insecta > Diptera > Sarcophagidae > Sarcophaga > Sarcophaga bullata. Next base: position 90,550 of record QOCX01000417.1, on the reverse strand, counting down.
GTGTAACTTAAAGTACGTAAACATGCAACAGAGATTGTTTGCCGGTGTGAGTCTTAAAATTTTTGTTTTCAATTTAAAATTCAAACGCAATTCAATCGACTCATATTGATGACGTTTTAATTGGCATTGGGGGCTTTTGATTATTTTTTTTTATTTTTCAAAAATTCATTCATTCATTCAATTTTTCTTTTGACTCATTAACGCAACTACAAAAAAAACCTACAAAATTAATTTTGGATTTATAAAGGGTCATAAGCAGCAATAACAACAACAACAACCAGGCAGTTGAAACTATTAGTCACTATCGGGTTTTGGAGTTTTGGGCTTCAAATAAAGTTTGTCTACATAGTTGAGAGCAAAGGCAAACTCATTCGAATTTAAGACACGATGTGAAATGCCTTACTTTTTTTTTAATTATTTTCCATGTTTGTGAAGTCAAATGCTGTTACAAGCTTTTCTTTTTTTCTTTGTAAAAAATCTTGTAAAATCGGTTTACATGTGCTCTTTTGTAATTTTTTAATTAACAAAATTATGTCTTCTGTATATTATTATGAGACTTTGTTTGTTTTTTTTTAGTTATTAATAAAATGTTTTTTTTTATAAATCATTTGTTTTTTTATCATTTGCTCCCATTTTTATTTTAGTTATCTGCTTGCTTCAACATGTCTTAAGAAATCATTTTTTGGTTTTTTGCTTTTTTTGGCAAACATCTGTGTTTTTATAAACTTTTCTTTGTTGTCTTTTGTTTTTGTTTATTTTATCATGATAAATCTTGTTTAAATTATGCAATTTATATTGTTTTGTTTTGTTTTGTTTTTTTTTTCGAAATTTATTCATCAAATCATTATAATAAGAAATGTACACCCACCTCCCCCCCGCCCCTGTTTTCTTATTGCATTTATTTTCTTTTGTTGCTGTACTGCATTTATTTGTTATAATTTTTAAGATTTAAATTAAATACGTTTGGTGAGAAATTTATTGTTTAAATGTGAAATGTTTGTTTAATTAAAAACTAATTAAGTCAAGCAGCTTTAAAATTATTTTAAAAAAGAAGTTCCTGGCAAACACTGATAAGAAGAGAATACAAGGATCAGACCAGTATTTGCCCTGCTATATAAAAGAGCAATCGTGAAGGTATTATGAAGATGACAGTGTTCATAATAACAAGTTGTTCTAGAACTAAGTCCTCTAAAGCAATATTTACCATCCTTAACAGTATGTGATGGCAAGAAGAGAGTCTACGAGTGCGACAATGAAGGAGCCGCCCACAAAGGCATGGAAATATAGAAACTGGAACCTGCTATCAATTGTGATTTTATTAAGCAGATATCGGGTTGTTCCTAATATGATACAGGGTTTTAAAGTAAGTTGTAGAATTTTTTTTCGAAACATTGGTTGTCCCTTGCACTATCGGATTATTGTTATTTTTTAAGCTCATAAAATGACCACAAAGACTGCCGCTGTGAGAAACAATTATCAGAATATACAGCGGAATATGCCTATGTTTACTTACTTACTTTATTGTGTCATTACAACTCATTAGTCGGGATTACGATTTAATTAACTTGACACACACCAAAAGTCGTGGTGTGTGTTAATTTTATACGTGAGTGGGGAGATCTACATTTTAAAGTCGATTCCGAACGAAATATTTTTGAGAATCTTTTCATCGTAATTTTACTCACCCTCAGGATTTTCACCAGAAAAATGCTGAGAGTAAGTAGCCGAACAATATTTTATTCATATTTTGTTTTGTTGAATTGGGATTTGAATCGAGGCCTCACGTCTGATAAGACAATATACTACCTACTAGACTACAGCGACTTCAAACCACAAGTTGTTCTTTTATTATGTAAGATTTTGACTAAAGCCCGAGAAAGCAGGTATTCGTACTTAAGAATTGCTCTACTTCCTATATTGAGTACCGAGGCATAAGGCAACACACCACCGGCTAGACTACGGCTACTTCAACAAACATTTTTACTGACAGTAAAACGAGAGAAAATCTCTAGAGAGTATGTATAACTAAGATTGTCTTTCGTGGAGATAACGAGACATTCACCGGATATGGGCGTGTGGGTTGCTGGATAGGGGGATAGTCAGCTTACAAAGGCTGGTAGACAATTCAGACGAATTCACACAAATAATGTCACACAGAATTTTATCCATTAGAAACAAAAGTGAGCATTCAAACCCACTTGTTTAGAGAAATCCGGCCCGCTTAAAATAAATGCAGTATACTGTTAACACAGAACATAAGTTCATAATGTCAATAAATTGTGCTCTTTGTGCTCCTCCGCCGTAGGTTACCAAATGCTGTCGAGTGTCCTCTTTTTTCGGCATTCATTCATTCATTCATTCCTAGATAAGGGTGATTTAGATAAAATCTATTCCTAAGCCAGTAGTTATAGATAAATAAGAGAATAGTTACTGTCGGTATTATAATGAAACCTTATAGGACCCGATTGGGCTATGATTTTCAATACTGTCTGTCATTTAAATCAATTGTCATTAAATTGTGTTACATTGTCCTGTAGTAGGATTAAAAATTCAACTAGTATTTGAAGATTATCTTTGTCAAGAAATTACATCTGACATTTGGACGGATCTGTCTTATTGTTAGGTTTCATGGCACTAATAAAGTCATCAGAGAACAGATTTAGTGTAGAGCGAAATCCAAATAAATTTCTTTTGTTATGTTTTTTTTTTTATTATTTTTAATTACCAGGACTGACCCCTATATGAACAATTTTAGAGTGAATTAAAATCGATTTGGTTTACATGAGCCTATTTAGAGATTGATTGTAGGTCACATAAGAATGACTCATCCATATTCAGTCTTTACGTCACCATCCACAAATTATTATTTTTTTTTTTGTATTTGCAAGTAACTACTGCTTTATTACTGAGCATTTTCTGCACTAAACTACTAAAACGGGGAGTGTCATCAGTTTTTTGTTAAACAAGTTATTTTTAAACTTTTCATCTCTCAAAAAAAAGCTTAAACTTGATAATATTTTTTGTATTTCCTTTTTGGTGCTTCCTGGCAAAATCTGCAATCACAATATCAAGCCTACTTTACTTTACTGCTTGCTGGTAGCTTTAAATAATTGCATATCTCGTCAGGCTGAATGTCTGTCTATTCGTCATTCGCTTAGCGTTTATGTGCACATAACCGAAACCAGCTTTAAAATAAAAAACCGTAACTGTGTTACTAAACACAGGCAACAACAGTTGGTGTCTTTAATAATTTTTATGTTGAATGTTGGGAATTCCCCACAAGGTTTCAATATTTAAAACACAATTACGAAGCCTTACATACGTATGTATGTATTAAAAAAGAATAACAGCTACAAACAACTGTCAGAGTTAAGGAAATAAGAATTGGCCAAATTTATTTGTACTTTTAAACTTTTAAAATAAAATATCGAATAACAATTAAATTAAAAGCTAAATTGTGTACAAAAAACGAGAAGAAATAAAAGAAACGAAACTAAAACCAATCTTAGGTTGGTTTTTCCATTGTGTGTTGTTACTCAAGTGGGATTTTCCCCGAAACCCAAGTATTGCATGAATGAGTTTTTCTTTCGTATGATTTTCTTTAATTTCAAGCCATTTGTTGTTGTTGTTGTTGTTGTTGCAACATTAAAATTTGTTTTATTTTTCTCGCGTTATTTCGGATGCCATCAGTTTGATATCCGCATTGTTAATGTTAGATTGACAGCCAAAGCCAAAATACGTTTTAAAAACCTTGATAGTTTTTGTTACAAATTTTTGTCTGTCTGTCTGTTCATTGCGTTTTCTTCTAAATTTGGTTGAATGACTTGTCTATTGGGTATTTGAGGATTACAACATTTTCTTTTTTTTTATCAAATGAATCTGCTTTCAAGTGCTTTCAACTCAGCCTCTAATAAGTGTAGGAGTTCTTTTAATTCATTTTTGTTTTATAAAAAAAAAGACAACAAATCGAAATCAATGTTAAGTTTTATAGATTTATTGGTTAATTTGTTTGTGCAAACTATATTTTATTACAAAATTTGACAATGTAGCAACAATAGTAAACACTAAAACCGAGTGTTGAAAAAAAAAACTTAATGACCTTGTCTTTCTTTCCAAATTCATAGTTGAAGAGCTGTTGTTTGCTTAAGTGGTTATTGCCTTTTGGGGGTTAGAAAGAGAAAAGTAAATATTATGGTCGATTATCGATAAAACGTTAATAGACCACGACTTTGTAGCACATTAGTTTCAGTATAACATTTGGCACTTGTAAATCGTTACAATATTTTTAAGTTGAAATCTTAGATCTTAATAATGATGCCACTGCCCAGAGATGTTGACATAGTTTCTAAATCATTAGAAAAAAATGAAGTTGTAACGTCTGCATTCCAATAAGAATAAAATCAAAAACGAGCAGTGAGGTAGATCTGGCAATGTCACCTCTTCTTCGTTCGTGAGTAAGCATAAATCATGAACTAGTACTTGTTTTAAAGTTTATCTCAGTCTGTTTTTGATCACAGAGTTTAAAAATTAGCCTTGAATTATTCAGTCCTCAAGCTATTTCTATAGTCTGTGACAGATGGAAATCTCTCCCCACATTGTTACCGTGCTGAAGTTTAGATTGCTTTAATAACTTTTGTATTAAGAAGAGTCTCTGCCAAGTATACCATTTCCCATGAATTTCGAACCAATCTCAGAGGAGTTGTATTTTCGGAAAACGGTCTGATTATTGGTTAGTATTGCTATGTCCCATCTTTTGGGCCTTTGGCTTAAGTTAAAATTGTAACTGGTAGGTAGTGTTAGGTTATTAAAAGAGAGTCTGCAGTTCATATCCCAGCTTAGACATTGGCTACAAAACGAAATATAAAAAGTATTTCTTTCGATTTCTAATTCCCATCAGTTTTCTAGTTGCAATTGACGTTATAGTAAGCAGTGTGTAGTCTAGTAGGTAGTGTGTTGGCTTATTAGACTTAAAGGCCATGGTTCAAACCCCAGGTAAGACATCAAAAAGAAAATATGAAAAATATTTCTTCGGCGGCTTCGTTTCAGCAGATTTCTGGCAAAAACTTTGAAAGTAAATAAAATTGCGATGAAAATTTTACCAAAAATCAAGCGCATGGAGCTGCCACTTGTGTATAAAATTAACGCTTACAACATAATTGATGTAAGAAACTAGGTCGTAATCCTGACTGAAGAATTGTAATGACGAATTATGTATGTATGTATGTATGTTGACGTTATATAAAGTCAATTTTTTTTTATGACAAATAATTTGTGAGAATTGCTTTTTAAAAATCTCTTGTAGAAATTCAAATTAAAATTTAAACCAAATCAATGATAATTTATCTGCAAATTAATTAAAATTTTTGTATATTGAACGTTAATTCGTCTATTACTTGTCATGATTTTGTTGTTGATATTTTTGTTTGTGTTTAGCGACAGGAATAATTAGCGCGTATTTTTACTTTTTTTTCACTCATATTACGAAATTTACAACAACTATATAAACCCTCACAATTTCACACGCCGATTGCAAAAAAAAAAAAAAAAGCAAAAAAATAATCACAATAAATAAAATGACAAAGAAAATAAATAAAATAAAATGAATAGAAAAGAAAAGAATAACAAAATTAATTAACGTGTATAATGATAGAGTTGATGATGAGTTGAAAAGATTGACAGACAAATGATTCATCATTCATAAATTGCCACACTTTTAAGTCAATAATTTTTGGTTTTATTTTTTTTTTTGTTTATTACCATCATAATGCATATGATTGTTAAAAATATTTTTTGTAAATAATTTTTAAAAATTTTTTATATCGTTAGCTTAAATTTAAAATGTAGTAAGAAAACAAAAAAAAAAACTTAAGATTTATAAATTTTATTTTGTTGTTTTGCATTTAAGGTGCTGATACATTCTGTTTACATTCAAACAGCAATGAACTCGAGTGTAAAATTTTAAAAAAAATTTTTAAATAAAATTTCTTTAATACACCCTACGCAACAGATGATGTATCGGCGGTATGTTGTGTTTGAGCTGGTGTTATGGTTGTTTATGGAAACATCTTTAATTCTAATCATTTTAATCTGTGAGTTCATATGACTTGTGCTTCCATTCCGGCATATGCTTTGGGTATTTCGTTTGAGATCTCTGCCATGCGATGATCGCTTAATTTTCTAATTCAATTAAGGCCTCTGCTGTGTCTAACTTGTTTAGAGGTCATATCACAGTCATACATAGCAACTGATTTAAAACTTTACTAAGAATTTCAAACAGTTAATGGTTGGGCATAGACATGACTGCCTTTATTAGTTTGGTTCGCAACCTATCTTGCTAATCCGTGTTACTAATATTAAGCCGCTTAAGCAACAGAAAGTTTGAACATGTTCGATTAGCTGTTGTTGAATTACTAGCATTGGTGCATATACTCTGAGAATCATAGCAATCGGTGTGGTGTCGTAGCAGAGTGGTGTAGTATTTAAAGTGCTTGATTGTAAACTTAAGCAATCCAATTTTGAAGCTGCGAGCAGGACCAATATTTTTCTTTATGGTTTTAGAATTTTTTTCGCTTTAAATAATTTATCTAGGAATTCCCCTTACCCCTGACTCCCCAAAGAGGTTAACACTATATGTAAATATCATAAGAAGGTCTGTCAGAGGCAACTCTTGGCAAAGAATAAAAATTACTGATCAAAATTTTGTACCATTATCTCCAATAAAACAATTTCAAATACATTGTTATAGAGGACATTGTTTCTAGGCAAAGGCAGATGACAATCCTATCATCCTAGGACATACAGTAGTAGACTAACTACTTGCTTAGCTGGAAGAGATTTATTAATGAAATTGAAACAAATCACTGAAATAACTTAATTGGCCATTAACAAACCGATTAACGGAATTCAACCTGCACTAACACATCCTTAAAGGCGCCTCTGCTCTTTGCATGGCTTCGCCAGTTGGCCACACCAATTGGCCTTCTGTAATTTGGTCCTAATCGCCGACTTCCACAAATCCCCGCATCAAATACCCGCCTCGTCGGAGCATCTTCCTTCCTTCGAATGACATGGTCGAGCCATCGCAGTGGGTGGATGTTAATACGCTGCACCACGTCCTTGTCGTCAAGGAGCTTACGCTGGACCTTTTTCTCGAATACTCTTAAGGCTGCTGCATCAGTGCTTAATAGGGTCTATTTCTCTGAACCATACAGAAGCACGGGGAGGATGAGAGTCTTGTAAAGCATTAGTTTTGTGGTACGAGAGAGGTCTCTGCTAATCAATTGCTTATTGAGATCATAGTAGCAACTGTTGAGAAGAGTGGTTATGAGCTTGATCTCCAGACTGACATCATTCTTGGTGGAAACGGCGGATAAGAATCCTATGCTCCTTAAATTAACGCAAAGGCATAGAAAATCTGTCTTCCTAACCTACGCTAAATCATTTGACAAAAGCTTCACCGCCTGTATCCATTACGACCTTTGTGGCAACGATTTGGTTGATTTTCGAAACCATGGATCAGTATCAGATAATGGGGTTGCTAATAAGGAATTGGTTACAGGTTATATTTCAGTGTTTTTAGGGTGTTTGTTACTATTACAGCTCTTTTATAAACTGTGAAAAGGAGTACCAAGTATATGGCATAGATTTTCGTACTTCTAACTTTAGTCTGGCCTTGAAAGACGTCAATACAATATTTTTTGGCACTTTTCTGAAGAAGGCGGCAATGAATTCTGCGTTAATATTGATGATAATCGGTTGAAGACAAGATAATCGGTTGAACTCAGGCCTAATGGACATATGAAGCACACAATTCTTGGACCGAAATTCAGTAGACCGAAATGATCGTGAAATGCTATTTTGTTTACCATGTTTGATGAGTTTAATCCCTGTTTAGTTCCAGCCCTTATGAAATCCAACAGCAAAACAATTTAACACTAGTTTTAAAGCAGGTTAACCTTCACTAAGTTTGTGCCAAGATAGGTTACCGAATAGTCGACTACGATCAACTGTAATTTCTTAATTGCTTTATTTCGTTTTGATTTATAACGGGAGTGCAACACATTATTATATAATAATGCTTGTGCTGCTTAATAACAAATTGTAAAACGATTATAAAAAAAATTATAATCTACAGATTAACCAGCATAAAATCGTTAACAAATAAAAGATTGTTAAAATGTGTGCTGCTTTAATAAAAGTATTCATAATTTTGTTTCTTTCATCACTTAAAATTTAATAGACAATGAAAATTTCAATTAAAAACGTTTTAAACAAATAAAAAGCGTACTAAAGATTTAAAAAATTCAAAAAAGTTTTTCACTTTCTCTTGCTGTTTTTCATTTTCGAAATAAAAAAANGTACTAAAGATTTAAAAAATTCAAAAAAGTTTTTCACTTTCTCTTGCTGTTTTTCATTTTCGAAATAAAAAAAAAAATGCGAAACATTTGAAAAATTAAAAATTCATGCCGGTATTTTATAAGAAAATGTTTGCATTGCAAAATGATTTTTAAAACATATTGTTTATGAATGAATATGTGCTTAATGAGCTATTTTTAAAGCAAAAATATTTTTAATATTGATGCTTGGGATTGAGATTTAGATGGTGGCGTGGTGTAGTAGTTAAAATGATTGACTATAAACTGAAGACAAACAAATTTCGATCATGTATTTATCAGATTAAAAAGAAAAATAATAATAAAAATAATACAAAGAGGTTTAATTTTTCACATAAATAATCCATTCATAAGTTTCCATGATCTGGGAAGATCAGGCAGTACCACCTCATGCGAAAGAAGAAATCTAAAAGAGTAGGGTTACCCAACATACATGCAGAATTGGTCAATACAACCATTCAGTTAGGATTACGACCCAGCTTCTCACTCCATCCATGTTGTGGGTATTAATTTTATACATGAGTGGCGGAACCTACAGTTTAAAATCGACTTCGAACGACAAATTTTTGTGAAAAAATTTTTCATGAAAATTTTTTTATTTACTCTCAAAGTTTTTCTCAGAAATCTGATGAGGGGAAGTCGCCGAAGAATTTTTTATTTTCATATTTCGTTTTGTTGGAAATACCTAATATCTAATAAGCCAACACACTACCTATTAGACTACGACGACATCATAATATATAATGCAAGAACCTAATGGATTTTATCAGTCTGTGTTGTTTCAAGGCAATAAAATATGGTAACCCTATTAATCTAGGACATGTTTTGCTTATAAAAGTTGAAAAATGAAACTTTTGTATAGCAGAGTAAGAAACGGAATAAGGTGATTAGAGTAAATACGTGATTTATGAAAGCCCTAAGCTCCTTAAAATGAACTGAAGGAGTAATAGGTAATTAAAAATGGTAACCCTATTGGACTAGAACATGCTACACTAAACCAATCACTTGCTCAAGGAACTGAAAGAAAACAAAAAAATTATAAAAATACGTGGAAGGTGCTTTAATTGCTCCTAAGTTCCTTAAAGAATCGAAAATTGAATAAAACGGATTTAGCCTGTAAAAAATCAATTTGTCCTGGCATTGTATTGATTGATCACTTCCACAAAACAGTTGAATTATTGACGGTATTACTCGTAATTCGCCGTAGTCTAGTAGGTAGTGTTTTGGCTTTTTAGACGTCTGGCAACGGTTCAAATTCTAGGTCACACATATCTAACAAATCAAAATATGAAAAAAAATATATTTCTTCAGCGACACTTCTTCTCAACAGCTTTCTGGCAAAAACTGTGAGAAGAAAATAAAATTACCATGAAAAGTTTCACTAAAATCTGTCATTCGGAGTCGACTTTAAATTATAGGTCCCACCACTCATGTATACAATTAACATACACAAGATAAGTAATGTAAGAAGCTGGATTGTAATACTGACTAAAGGGTTGTAATGGCTTTGCGGTAAAGGGTGGATATACAAGAGAATTCCCTTATTATCTCAAACTCTTTAGAAAGACCATTCTAAAGGTTAAAGCTTTCCACTCCATTTCTTGTGTTTCACAATTGTAAACATATACTCGTATGCAGGGGAAAGGACCCCATTACAATATCACAATAATAGCACATATTAATCACATATTCAAAGTGTTTACATTTTAGGC
>QOCX01000417.1:58176-80436 GCA_005959815.1 Sarcophaga bullata | reverse complement strand
ATAAGCAGAGAGAGAGAGAGAGAGAGAGAGAGAGAGAGAGAGTGATGATAAGTTTATGGTCAATCGCAGAGCTTCTAATGAAATACAATATCAAACACAAGCGGGAGGTAAATTCTTTAATGTACTCAAATAAGGAATCGTTGAACTTTTTTTTTATGTATTTTATTCTAAAGAAAACAAAAACAAAAAATGAATTATAGAAGACACAAATATATTCTCTATTCATGCTGGGCATAACAGCTATTTATGAATATTTTTTTTTGAATACTTTCCCTAAAGAAATGACCTGTAGATGACTGAGGGTCAAACAACAATGGTATGCTACGCAAAAAAATTGTTGTGGAAATTTTTTTATCTACAAAACAAAATATTGTAATTATTTTTTTATTTATTAAAGTAGTCTCTTCAAAAGGGAATGATGATAGTAATATTTTTCGTTCATAAACTTTCTAACCCAAGGTCAAGCCTTTTTAATGATGGCGATGAAAAAACCTGATTCTCAGGCGTATCTGATTTTAATGCACAGAAGATCAATGGCTTGAGCGGTGTGTCTTCTACTGATTTTGTGAAGTCAGATAGTTTTAATGTTGGAGGCATTAGATTTTTATAGTTTTCAGTAACTGAAAGAAGTATTCAAATGTCGATTTATTTAGGTACTCCATATCGACTAAATGTCCATCTCACCAGGACAACGATGCAATGTTGGTTTTCTTTCATTGGTATATCGATAGTATAACCGTTCAGTCTTATAGGAACGAAACTTATCTTAAGCACGGAAGGCGGGAGTTGAAAGCTAACTGGGAATGATAATTTAAGACACATAGTCAGTAGATGGAATAGTGTGATCTTAGATTGCTGTAGGCTATGTGCAGAAGAAGTCGCCGTAGTCTAGTAGGTAGTGTGTTGGCTTATTAGATGAAAGTCCATGGTTCGAATCCCCGATCAGACATCAAAAACGAAATATGAAAAAACTATTTCTTCGGCGGCTTCCTGTCAGCAGATTTCTGGAAAAAAGCTTGAGAGTAAATAAAATTGCCTGAAAAGTTTCTCAAAAATCTGTCGTTCGGAGTCGACTTTAAACAGTAGATCCCGCCCACTCATGTATAAAATTAACTCTCACAAACATAGGTGGTGTGGAGAGCTAGGCCGTAATCCTGACTGAAGGGTTGTAATGGCCAATTATGTTATTATGTATGTGCAGAGGAAGAGTGAACAATGCATCATTTCTTATGCCACTGTCCTTGTTTACAGATGTATAGGCATAGATGGCTACGTAGTTGATTTGTTGATCAACTGGTAGGTCTGAAAGACTATAGACTTGAATATCTAATGGGGTTTACAAACGGGATTGACTAGGGGATATCTTTAGAGGTAATGTTATCGTCATTAATTTTATTCGAATGAAGTTTATTCACAATCAGGATATGTGTTTCCTCATGTCATATCCGTAATACAGTTTTTCCAAGATAATAAAGCTGATAACATGGAATGATGACTAAGGCCCCTTATAACTTGAAAAAATTTGGATAGCTTGCTGAAGCAGAGTGTCAAAATAATTCTTAATGCGTCACCAACAAATTGTTGCATTACAATATAAGATTATTGACCTGTTAAGAGTATTAATTGATTACACGCCAACGATGACAGAAGGTGATAGCGCCGTGATGATCTTTAAAAAGATAATAGGCGGGAGAAAAAATGTGCGCACACTTAAAACGGAAACTTGTTGAATGCACAACTTAACTAAACGGAAGTTAATTACAGCGCGATAGGGTACAATCTTTGCATTATCCCTGGTTCGTACGTTACCCAGAGTTTTAAGCATCACTTTATTGAAAATCTAAAATTGTTGCCATCCGAATTATCATCACTCTAATGCTAAAACACAATAAACGCAACACAGCAAATTCAGCAATTTCTCAAAAATATAATACGTGGGTGTATAGAGAAGTGATTACAAGCAAATATTCTGCTGCTTTACTTTTAGGCTAATTTCTATTTTTATTCGCAACAATGAGAGATTTAGTGCTCATAGTTAGACAATTAGTGCTGGCAATGCAACATGCATGAAATAGTGGTATCGGGAAAAAACGTTTAAGTCGCATCATTGTTAAAGAATTAATGATAATTAATTAATTTAATTTTTATTTGCTTTATAATAAAATCATACAGCTTACCTTAATTAAAAAGCAATTGCAAAATTGTTGTCCTTGCTGCGTTGCGTTTATGGTGTTAATTGCATAGTGCTCTAATTGCAGTAATTTCCCTGTCATTTAAGATTTGTTTTCCTAAAATTAATCTATTTTATTTCGAATCTCTAACCAATTCTACGAAATATTTTTTTGAAACAGTTTATTGAAGATCAAACCGCCATTTTTACGAATTAAATAGGTTTTCTTAAGCAATTCCTTTAACATTATAAAAAGCAACACAAACTATGTGGGTCACTTCACTCGTCCATAATACATAAACAAATATATTTTAAGGAATGGAATATAAACTACCTACAAATTGCGTTTTTTTCATTAAATCAATAATTATCAACTGAAATTCAACGGAGTTTTTTATTATGAAATCACCCCTATATGTTACATTTCATCATAATCATTCAATGGAATTTTGCAAATTGATAAATTCAAGGCAATTTTAACAGCAAATTAAAAGAGAGAGAATAAAATCTCTTACTATTTTGCTTAATTTCTTAAAATCATTCTTATTTGTTGCTTTTTTTTTCTTCTTTAAATTGAAAGTAAAATATCCCGCTGTTTAAATTTCATGTACTTGGAAAAGAGTACATGTCAGAGTACAGTTATGTGCAAAGGGCGTCTTAAAATACCAGTTGGTGGTTTAAAACTATTTCAGAATTACAAAGAAATTTTCCAACTAATGAATAACAAGTAATTGCATGATAATTTTGTTGATTTCTTAGAAATATTAAAGAAAAATAAGAAACTTAAATAAATTAAAAAATAAAATGTAATTCAAAGTAAATAAACAAATCAAAGATGATAAAAAAGAAATTTTAAATAAAAAAATTTATTAAAATATTTAGTTTTATTGAGAAAATGCTGTGTTACATAATGCTGATTGTAGTAGACGTAGTCTAGTAGTTCATATCCCACGTTAGACATTTCTAACGAAACGAAATTGGAAAAAAATGTTTCTTTGGCAGCTTCATCTCAAGCGGTTTCTAGCAAAAACTGTGAAAGTAAATAAAATTGCCTTGAAAAGTTTCTCAAAAATCTATCGCTTGGAGTCGACTTTAAACTCTATGTCCTGCCACTCATGTATAACACTAACACAATTAAAATTAGAGGTCCGTCTCTTCATAACAAGAGCAGGACATGGACACACATAAGGTGAAAGCCAGTGTCTTCCTTCTCCTCAGACCCATAGCTTCTGCAGAAGTCATTAGTTAGAGTGCTGAGTCTTACCAAATGCCAACTAGAAGGACAATGGCCCTTAAGGATCGCCATACAATTTCAGAACAGAAGTGAGTCAGTCCTTTTCTGTCCATACGCGTCCTGGCAATATTGCACATACCTTCCGCCAGCCAATGACATTGAGCCTCCTTGTAAAATCAGTGAACAATCTCCAAATTAACCGAAGCAAAGGGAATACCTATGCCCTGTAACATGTCAGAGATAGCTAGCTCCGTACAGGCCCTTGACAGCTCATCAGCAATGCAATTTCCAATGAAATTTCTGTATCCCGGAAAGCCATATAAGAGTTACTTTTAAATGATCCGTAATATCTCTCAGAAACTCTCAGCCTTCATGGACAAGGACGGCCGTTTAAACTACGTTCTTTAGAAACTTAATCACAGCCTGGTTATCGAAGTAAATCAGGAGATTTTCAGGAAAAATCGCGCCGCTTAACAAGTATTCCGCCTCTTTCAAGATTGCCATAACCTCTGTTTGGAAAACACAGCATTGACTAGGCAGCCAATAAGAATGATTAATACTAGGGCCTTTAATAAATATACCCTAGTCTACCCTATCACTCATCTTTGAGACAGCAGTATAAACTTCAAGGATCCCATTGAGAATCTCCGGTTTCACGGCTCAATATTCCCTAGTCAGAGTTTTAAAATCGAATGTTCATCATATCCGTGACTAGCATTATTAGTGCCAGCTGAGCAGAAACCCTCTCACACAGAATAACGACTACGAACAAGTTTTGCCTTTGGTTTGATACGAACCTGGCTGATCAATAACTGAATTATTGAACCAATAACTGAATCTAGTTAACGCCATCAAAGTTATTCACAAGTTCTTACGCCCTAGTCTTCAAAGAGTTTGATCTTCAAAGAGTTTGATCGAACATTTCTGATGAATATTGAGAAATAAGATCGTTTAGCAAAATAAGAAATAAGGTTAGAGAAAGGAACTTTTATGGTAATCCTGAATTCAATTCAAACTTGTCTGATAATATACTGATAATACTATCCAGTATGGTACCATACCTGAAAAAAACTTGATGTAAACAAAGAGTTCAAAAGTAATAAGCGTAACATACCACAACCTGGGGTGACTACTGACCCCTTTAACTTGAAAGAATATTTTTGTTAAGATTTGAATTTAAAACATAAATAATCATTAATAATCAATGTTTAAGCCCAAAAAAAAAAAAAAATAAATAAAACACAAAACACTTGGTTATTGTCTGTACTCCAAAATAATTAAAAAAAATTTTAAATTTTATTTCTTTTTTAACAATTCACCTCTAAAATATTATTCACAAATTTTTTTAAAACGTCAAATATTTTCTTCTGATCTATTTTTAGGCTCTTTGCAAATTGTTTAAGCGAGCATCAAGTTTTAAGTCTTCAAAAATAAGCTTCTCTTAATAAGCTACACGATAATGTGAGATTTCAGCTGGAGAAGCATAAGTCAACTGAAAGAGGTGAGTTAGAAACGTATTTATTTCTTAAACAAAAACAAAAATAGAAAAAATACTCACATAATTTGAGGCATATGCATAAGGCAAATGATTTATGGTCGTTAATGTAGAGGGTATAATAGCTGCAGTGGCCACAATTGGTGCTGCTTTAAAGATGGGTGTTAAACCCTCCACATAACCGGCATGCTTAGTGTTTGCTGGAGCCAAAGCTGGCTGTGGTTGTAATTCAGCCAATAAAGGTGTAGATATGGAAGCTGCTGCTGCCAAGCTCACCAAGGCCACAAATGTTAACTGTTTATAGAATTTTTTTAAAAAATAAATTTTTGTTTTTGATTTTATTTGTTTTTATTATCTCACCAATTTTAACATTTTGTATGTCCTTTTGTGTTGAAGGTTTAGGGAATACTATTTTAACTACAGGACTAGTATGTTGCATTTATAGCAAGACATTGGAATGTATCTACTATAAGCAGAGTATCAAGGTAGAATATCACAAACCAGTTTTATAGGCAAATAAACAAAAATTCTAGTTCTTGATGGCATATTAAATTAACCCTTAAATGTTATGGAATATTCAAAATGATACCTATTCACCTCAACAAACTTGCTAATGAAAAAAAAATCTTCTTTTGTTCCTAAGTATCTTTTCTCAGTTTGAGCTAAGAATTACATTAAATTTGTGCAGAGTAGGCTGTGGAATATATATTTAAGGTTCTGCTATTTTATAGTCTGCCAGACCCATGCTGGACATTTCTTAATTTTCTCGAATAGCCAGGTTATGATCAATTTCTCAATGAACGTCTATCCTCGTCCATGAATTCCGGGGAGTTCTCAGAGATCACTGCTCATGAACATAGGGACAGCTCACCAATTCCGACATATTACAGCTCATAGGTATTTCGAAAGTCGCTGTAGTCTAGTAGGTAATGTGTTGGCTTATTAGACCTGAAACCACGGTTCAAGCCACAGGTCAGATATCCCAATAAAAATGAAAAATGAAAAAATTATTCTTTAGAGATTTCCTCTCAGCAGACTTTTGGCAAAAACTTTGAGAGTAAAATAAAATGGCCATGAAAAGTTTCTCAAAAAATCTGTCATTCGGAGACAACTTTAAATCGTAGCTCCCGCCACCTATGAATAAAAAAAAAAACACTACACAATATAAGTGGTCTCACCACTTATTAGGTCGTAATACTGAAAGAAGGGTTGTAATGACCAATTATGTATGTATGTATGTACGTGTTCCGCTTATCTCAGTTAAACTGGGTATTCTCTCGTCGTTTGACAGGGACATTCAACTTCGTTTGCCGCAGCAAACTACTTGCAATATTCCTAGACTCTGCTTAAGGAGAAAAATTGTCTTCTATACTTAAATCGTAGGATATCGCTCTATTGCAGTTTTAGAAGGTCTTTGTTCTATTGGAACATATGCCGCCAGTGTTGACATATCTCTGCAACGACTCCTGTAAGAGTTGTGGGAGTGAGAAAGTGCAAGCACCACCCTTCAAATAAAGTCCAACACCTCACCTAACCTAGTCTTATATTATTTTCTTTATAAGTCTAGACAAATCTTCTTCTACAAATAAAGTTGAAAATTATTCCGAAACATAAAATATCCCGCTGCCAGTCTACTTTCTCAGAATTTCTTCCCCTCAACCTCTATACATGGCAATCATATTATTCCAGAATCTAATATAGTACTCCAACTGGTAAGACTATATTAATGAAAGTAAACCTGATTCAAAAGAGATAAAAAGAATAAAAAGAAACGCAAGAGTCCTAGCTATAAAAAGTAGTGCCTATTAGAAGTATTTTGAGAATTAGAAAATACCTTACGACATGTGTATTGTGTTTGAATTATTTTCAAGGAGCTTATATGTAACGATAATGTATGAATTTCTAGTGCCAAATATAATTCCTACTTTTATGGAAATTAGTGCTTTTATTGTGCTTGTATTGATTCACAATTTCCTTAAGAAGCTCATGACCGTATTTAAGTCTTACTATTTACCATTTGTATTGTTAGAAGGTATTGTGATGGCACTTAGTGTTTAACGTAGACACCGAGGGACATATTTCAGCAACTTTTCAGGGCAAATACTGCTGAAAAGAAACATCTCTTTCATATTTCTTTCTATTCGGAATGTCTAAGCTGGGGTTTGAACTGCGGTCTCTCGTGTAATAAGGCAACACACTACTTACAAATCTACAAATCTCGTATAGTTGTTTAAAACGAGAGAAAAAACGATGATAAATCCAATATTTTCCTGACATACAATTTGAAAGTATAATACAAAATAACGGTAATTGCTGTGATTTTAAATTTCTAGAATTAAAATGAAACGTTTTTAATAAACGGCCATGCCCTTAACCTTAACTCTTATTCACCTCCACAGTAAGATCGACTATACAAATATAACGTGACTTAAAAAAGTCGTTCTACATGCCACATATGCAAAGACTACTTCTGCAGTTTTCCTTTTCCTTTTTTCTTCTTTGTTTATCTGGCTTAAGATTTATTTGTTCTTAATCGTGCACCATGCAGCACGAATGTGTAAAATTTTGCTTGTATTTTCAACTATTTTTAGGTTGAAAACCTGATTTTATCAAAAAAAAAAATAACCACAAGAAAAACTTAACAAATACTAGAGTATAGAGAGCATCAATTCAATATAAGTATGTACATTGGTTGGCCTTTTACAACAAGTCTGTAGCATGTTGCTTGACTATTTTGTTGCTTCATATACTAACTGGATTATCTTCCTACCCCCCTCCCCTTCCCCAACTTCTCAATGTCAGGGTTTTGTATGTTATTCGTTAAGAGATTATATTTTCGTTTGTTTTAATTTTCATTATTTTATTCTACACATTACTTGTTGATCGATGTATAAAAATAAACACACAAATTTACATAAAAATCTATCAGAATATCCGAATTATTTCCGAAGTTCATTGACTTTCTTATTGGATTTGATTTGGTTCTGGCCATTGCATTGGTGAAAGGCATTTGAAAAAGAAATTGAAAGAATTTTTTTATATTCTGTTGTTATTGCAGTACGTTCGTCGGGATGATTTATGATTATTACTTTGCCATTTACGTCACTGCAAGTCATTGCACGATAACGTAGACATTTCTACGTGGGTTTAGCGATTTTTTTGCAATCATTAAAATGTTGGGATAGGTTCAATTAAATGAGTAGCTTGAGGCATTAAGGCAATTGGAATACTCCTGCCTAGATGCATTTATTCTTTTAATAGCTTAGCTTCGAAACAGTCACAGTTTCCCTACGTCATTGCCTGAAAGTCCATTGGATGAATGAAAGAATGATTGGATAATTAAAATGGTAGCAAAAAGTAGCGCTGTGTTTGTTTAGTGGTGGAATGCTCCCTAAAAAAATCGGTCAGACAAGCAGCGATTATGTTCCTAACGAATATAGCTTCAACTTATTTTCTTATCCATGAATGCGGAGGATTTCTCAGGGAAATTTCATTCTAGTTCATATATGGTGCTGGGACATTGAAATATCTGTGCATGTGTTGGTACATATATAATTGGGCACTACAACCCCTTAGCCGGGATTACAACCTGGTTTCTCTCACCATCCATGTTGTATGTTTAAATTTTATCATTGAGTGGCGGGAGCTATAGTTTGAAGTGGGTTCAGAACTTTTTCATGGCAATTTTATTCACTTTCAGAGTTTCTGTCATAAATCTGCTGAAAAGAAGCTACCGATATATTGTTATTACTTTTGTTTAAGATGTCTGTGAGAATCCAGCCCTGCAAATTGTGTATTCTTATTGCTTTTTCCTGATATAGAAACTCCCATTGACTTACCGTAACATTTTAGATCAATCCATGAAAACCTTAATCCTATCCCAAATGTCATAGATAGTCGAAGGCAACATAGTTCTACTACAGGAACTACAGCCCTATATAATGCATTACAGATTGTCCTATCAGACCTCATTCTCGTAAGACTAGGATTAAAAATCATAATCTCCTATGTTTTAGGCCATCAAATTAACAGCCATTACTGCTCAAGTCTTTATCTATTACGCGACTGTTAAGAGTTTTTTTTTAAGATGGCAGTGACAAGAAGTTGCAATACCAAACCTGTAAACATTTTTTAATGAACTTTAATAACCTTTACATATACTGACCCCATTGCACTTGTATAATGCGAAATACTAAACCAATCCATTGGGAAATAATGATATTTTCGATATTTTTTAATCATAAGTTGACTGAAATAAGAGCCGCTACCTCTGGACTTCATTTGCAAAGAATTCCTTCTATAATGATTATTTCGTTGAACTTTTTGGTAAGATTTCTTACAGCATCTTCCTTATATGCTCTCTACTGTAACTAAAGCATAACATACCATGCCTTTCGTTAATTTCATTGCACTTTCAGGCGTCCTTCTTTCTTTTCTTCTGTTATTGAACGCAAATGAAGTGTTGAATTTTGCATTCATCAACAATTGATTTTGTAATGCATCGTTTAACCTGGCCCTTGTTGCTGACACTGGTGATAATATTGCTACTAAAGACGATTTTTCAGCTTTTGGTCATTTATTTTCCAATGATTTACCTGTCAAGAACACACACACACACACACATCCAAAAACACGTCAACAATCAGCTGTGAAAAAGCCTTGTAATGAATATGGCTGTGAAGAGCATTAACTTGTTATTTTCATATGTTGCTTGTATGAATTGTTTTTGACCTCGTTAGCCTTGAACCTTGAACTTGTTTTTTTTTTGTTTGTCCTGTTTTGTTGTTATACAGTTACCTGTTTTTTTTAACTTCGTTTTATTTACATTCCATTTTTCAAAAGACAATCAAATAACACTCACCTTTACCTTAAAACCTGTGACAATATGAATACAATATGAGCCGCATTTTTACTCAGACTTTGCCTTTTCTTGCTATCCCCTCCTGTTGTGTGATTTTTAATTTGAAAGGCGCAAAAAAGAAAAAAGAGTATAGAGATTGAAGTGAATCGGACTGGGAGAAATTCAATTATTGTCTTGAATTACCAGACAATTAATAAATCGAAATGGGAAGCGTAGATGCAAAGTAACACATTTGGGGTTACTGGACAAGACAAGCGGCATAAATTTTTTCCCAAGATTTTTGCTTAATTGCGGCGAATAGAAAAATTTGTTTGTTCACTAGTGTATGACGACTTCAAACTTCTTTTACAATTTCCTTATATTCGTTTGCTATGGCGTAATGTAGTACAAATTCTTGCAACAAGGTTTTATGGTCAATATGGTCAAAATCTATTGTGAATAGCTGCAAAGGAATTTATAAAGTTTATCTCACATCCACTTATTCATCAAACTGTCAAAACTTAAGACAGAAATAGTTTAAATGCTTGAACGCCATCCAGGTTACAGGCGGAAGACAAAAAAAAATTTTTAAATTTTAAAATTATAATCGCGGCATAACTCTTCAAGCAAAGAGAACAAGTAAGCAATACCAACGACATAAGAAGATAATTCAGCGCCCACTCTCTTAAGGAAGACTACCAATACACACAATACAACAACCAACTACATTTTTACCAATTTATAGAGACATGGCAGTCCTATTAGTTCAAAAATCTGTTGATAACCAAGAAGAATAATTGTCCTCTGTCCTTAAATCGTATGTCTACCTCGACCAGATTTGTATCCTATTGGAAGGCATATTGATATTTTGGCATACCCTGCAATGACTAACCTTCAAGTAGGGCCGGCCACCTAACCTAAACTAGTTTTGTATCAATTTCTCTTAAAGTCTATACAAATCTTTTTTTTTTAGCAAGTTATTGTTTTTATGATCTCTCTGCAAATAAAGTTGAAAATATTCCGAAAGATATACCGGCACTATAAGCATGAACATGCATCGTCTGTATTGAGACCACCAACATTTCATTAGACATACCCTTTCCTCTTCAACGAGAAATGAATTCAAATCGAAATTACGCAATCCCATGTTCTACTGCCAGCCATTTGTTTTAATGCTTCAGAAGAATTTTAGCATTAATATGCTGTGCCCTCTCTGCTTTAAAGGTTATAATCTTGAAGCAAATCTACTTTCTCAGGATTTGTGGTACCGTGAGTTTTAGGGTAGATAAACTGATATCGAAATCATCCTTTTTTCTTGTGACATGGCAATCCTGTTATTCCAGAATCCAATATACTACATCAACTGAAAATATTTGGTTAAAGAAGGTGAACTTTTCTGAAAAAAAATTAAAAAGAAAATAAATAGAAATAGAAGCCATCTGGCTCTAAGAAGTAGTACCTGTTAGAAGTTATTTGAAAATTTTAAAATACCTTACGATATGTGTATTGTGTTTGAATTATTTTTAAGGCGCTAAAATGTAAAACATTTATTTATTACTAGGCAAGTAAAAAATTCACATTTTCTTTCAATGGAAATGAAGTACAATGTTCCCCTTTTACCCCGCATACGATAATCGCAATAATGCCAATGTCAATGTACATTCTGTTTGTCTTTGACACTGATGGCTTCACCAATGTAGATTCCAAAGCTTTTTTTTTGTTAAAAAAATATTATATTTTAACATAAATGTTGCCTTTTGAAATCATTCCTCCAATGTATAAAAAATTGTCGTACATGAGAGATTTTCACATACAATAATATGACGAAAACGTACATAATTTACTGGAAATTTGTATTGTAATGAGTTATCTCATCCTAACAATATGAATTTCATTTGTTTCGTTTATTTATTAGCCTTAAAAGAAGCAAGAATTTTTTTGTTATCTTCATCATTATCGTCTGTATTAAGACCAACATTTCATTAGACATACTCCCTTCCTCTCCAACGAGAAATGAATTCAAATCGACATTACGCAACCCCATATTCTACAGCCAGCCATTTGTTTTAATGCTTCAGTAGAATTTTAGCATTGATATGCTGTTCCCTCTCTGCTTTAAAGGTTATAATCTTGAATTGATTAGATGGACTGTGAACTTATATTATCTGTCTGTCTGTATGGTTCTTTTTTGTGTGTACACAAGCCTGTTGTTGACATGTCATGTACCATATACATACATACGTAGAAACAGAGATCACTTACAAATGGTCTCCTTTCATACAATATTTTAAACAAAACAAAGTAAAAAATAAAACACAAATTGTTTAAATTTTACTGGGAGAGGAATCGTTAGAAAAATTTCTATTCATATTTTTAATATTCAACGTTTAAATACGTAACATCACGAAATTCTTCTTTTGGTTTCCAATACGCAAATGTCAGTACTTTACTTATTTAATTGGTCATTGTTAGGATTATAAACTAACTTCTCACACCGCCCATGTTGTTGGGGCGTTTTACCCGTGATGTTTAATATCGATTTCGGACAACAGATTTGAGAAACTTTTCATGGCAATTTTGTTTTACTGTCACAGTTTATGCCAGAAGAGTACATCCTCTCTGTACGCCGAAAGAAATATTTCTTTCATATTTCGTTTTATTCGCTAGGTTTAAGCTAAGGCTTGAACAACGAACCTTCGTCTAGGCCAACACACTACCTATTAGACTATGGCGATGTGATCCGTAATTCAATAACCACGACTCTTATCGAAGAGTGTTTACTCACTCACGCAATACTCTTGAAACAAAGACTGCACATACATACATAATTGAAGATTACAACCCTTTAATCAGGATTACGATCTAGTTTCACAACGATTGCAAAACGTCATGTCATGAAATTTCCTTTTAAAATCTACAATTCTTATGAAAGTCGCTCAATTAGTCGAGATTCTTAGCAGACAAGATTTTATCGCATTTAAAATTTGGAAATCTCAATTAACTGCTGTTACTCTAAGCCCAGGTCTCTTAGACTCAAATAAACTTTTGATGTAATTTGTCATTAAAGTCAAATAAAATTATGAAATAAATTTACAGAACATAATTGGACCTGTATTTTTCCGGCCTGTGTGCTTTTATTGGGAAGATAAGTCATCGCTTTTGATGTCCATGTCATCCTGATATGGTTGGTTAAACGGAGATATTTCGCCGTAGTCATTATAAGTCTGCACTTTCAGGGTCTTTTTTGAGATGCCGTTGAGCAGTGGTTAACGTGATTAATTCTGAATCCGGGAAATTCTTTCTTTTTTATTTAAAAATTGAAAAGCTTTTCACAATGAGCCATCTAGGAATCCGGCAGACCCGCGGAGGGGAGTACGTTAACAACAAATATCATAGAAAAGCAAATCAGCAAAGTTTCCCAACACAGCATCCAATACAACAAGCGAATACATCAGTACAGAAGCTGACTTTATGAAATGACAGATGGCAACCCTAACGTTCCAAAATCTATTACTGACTAGTAAACAAAGTAAGGAATGGAGGGAAAGTTAGCTCACAGCCACAGTTTTATGTTCCGTAAAATAACGAAAATAAATATAAAACAGCAAAAATAGTAAGACGATCAGATAAAGCGAGCTATTCTTTAGGCGTTTTTAGTAGATAAGGAGCCTAATTGTTATTTTTGTGCTTGAATCATCTGCTGTTTCCGTCTAATACAGATTATATTCGTATACCCAGAATATCAATTCTGGCTAACGCTGTAAATAATATTTTCATAAAAAGTTTATTAAATCTTTCATGCGGAGTCGACAATAAGGAGTGTAAGGAGTCTAAGGACTAATATGATTTCAATAGAATGTTATCATACGATTCAAATCTGCAGTTCTATAGTATAGGCAGCTTCCTGACCAATTGTTCTTAAATGGTAAACTGTTTTAGTGCTGTATATTTTAATCGTTTTATTGCTGTTATTATTTTCTTAAATAAACGTAAGCGAAAGTTTTGTACTCTTTATTAGCTAGCCTATCAACGGCTGCAGATCTAGGATCGCATAGAATCTCAACCAGTCAAGTGTAATACTTGAATTTCTTCTAATCAGACTGGATCCTGCCTTGCTATTAAAAATTCAAAAAAATTATATCTGAGCCAGTTTACAGCCTTAAAGATTGTAGATACTTCAGTTTTAATCCTATTGTTACGTTTTTTACCTTTTAAAAACGTATGAAATATGAGCTCGTAGATTGCAAATAAAAATAAAAATAAATTTGTGTTTAATTTTAATGAAATCCTTTATTAATCACACAACTTTTGTGTGCCACTGTTCACAACTAATTCTAACAACAACAATTGCTTATTTGTTCTTCCTTTGTTTATGCGCTTTGCGATAAACAACAACAATTATTACACAATTGTTCTGTAGATCTTTGTAACGGAGATCTTCAAACCATCATTGGTTCACTTCACACGCAACGCGTCTTCGCACAAGATTGACTGAACTTCTCTACTCCCACTTTGCTTGCTTTCCATTGCCTTTTATATGGCGACGTAAACAGACTGATGAATGTTATCGTAGACGAAGGTTCTAGTCTTCGCCTTCACGAGAATTCTATGAATGTAAACATGTTGTTTACATTCAAACATGCTTTCTTCTTTGTTGTTGTTAGTGTATCTTGTTTACGTTCGTCCCTTTACCGTTGTTGTTGTTTGTTGTCTCCTTGTTTATTCCTTTTTCTTGTTATACTGATGTTGTTGTTTTATTTTCGTTAATGAAGTAAACAAGTCCATTGTTTTATTTTTGTAACTTTTGCTTAATATTTTAATGTTAAACGAAGTTACACCATTTCCATTGTATATTCTCCTAATGTAGAAACCCTCCAGATCTAATGTCATTGATTCAGATTCATCCATAAAGATTTCAATTTGATTAATACCATTTGGTTACCGAGAACGATAAGACATAAATTCGAATACAGAAGAGAATCTTGAGTCCTGAGGTCACTAGGGAGAAGTTTGGAAAGTAAATATCTTAATAAAATAATAAAATTTCCTGTATGATTATAGCAAAATTCAAATCATCACTTTGCTGTTTTAGAAGCATATCTTAGAGTATAAATCATAATTCTTAAAGGCACACCCAGACCATGCAAATATTTGTATAACAAAACCTAGCCCCTAGTTTGTCAAAACATTTACTTGGTATAAAAGAATAAAGTTATATTTAATTCTCTTTGATCAAACCTAAGATGTACATATTTTCGAATTTATTATGTTTTTTTTCACTTAATATTTGCATAATGTGACTGACCCTAACTTAACATTAAAAGCCATGAACTAATCATCGCGTTATGGATTACATTTCATCAAATTTTCGTCGTTAGTTGATAGGTTTTAAGTATTTTCCATGAAATTATGCTATTGTTTGCACTTTGATTCACTATAATCGACTTGATTTTCTTTGCCAGAATCGAAACATCTGCCACAAATGTCTTTGAATGTGATCATTTTCATTGAGATTGTATCACTAATTTGGTGGCTATTCAACTATTTTTCAAATTTCAATTCAATGGAAGTACTCACGTCATGCTTATCGACTTCTGAACATCTGACAGACATTGCCTTTGAATTCGATAATATTTTTATTTCATAAATTCTAGCCACAATTCACGATGTAATGCCATTACAATTGTTTCATCAATATTGGATGAATGCCTGTTTCATCATCAGCATGAGAATGTATGGGCATTTAATAAATAATTAATAAAAAAAAATCGTTTATTACAACGTATCATTTAAATAAATAAAAAAAAATGTTTGCTTATCCTGTGAGAATATTTTGCATTTGTTTGAAATCCTTTCTATTACCCATCATTCTCAGAAACATCAATTTTAGCTTTTGAAATAATAAAATTACGACTTCGATTCTAGGAAATATTATTGAATGCCATTGAAAACGATTTTATTTGCTATCAATTAAACAAGTCTATAGAATTTTTTTTTTAAAAAGGTAATGTCTTGTCATTTTCTCTTCATTTTTTCTTTACATTTTCTAATGCAATTGAAATAATTTCTCTTATTTGTTTCAGTTTTAAACAATTTTTGTATCTGTGACGTCAATAGATATTCAGCATTAACGTTTTGACATTATTACCATCACCTGTGTCATTGTAAGTGTTATATTTTATGTCGTTGCTGTTGTAATTTAATTAAAAAATTTAAGCTTTCCCTAAGTAAATTAATTAAGTGTCGCATAGTGGGTTAAAACATGCATAAATTTCTGTTATTTTGGGGAATATTATCTCACTATAGTTGCCGTATTCTTGCAGGCAGTGTGTTGGCTTATTATACTTGAGACCAGGGTTCAAACCACAGCGATCAGACATTTTCAATAAAATGAAATATGAAAAACTCTTTCTTCGGCGACTTACTCCCAGCAGTTTCTGGCACAAATTCTGAGAGTAAATATAATTGTCATGAAAAGTCTCTCCAAGAATCTATTCTCTGAAGTCGACTTTAAACTGTGGGTGCCCCCACTAATATGGTGTGATAAGCTAAATCGTAAGCCGAACTGAATGGTTGTACATAGTGTCCAATTAAGCAAATAAGTAAAAAAAAAAATCCCATAAAAAGGTTCTTAAAACTCTCGTCGCATTCGACATTGGAACAATAGGTCCCCCCACGCACGGGTAATATAAAAACACTCACATATGGATGGTATGAGAAGCATGGTTGTAATTCTGAGTAAATGGTTGTTATTACTTTATTACTTTACTTTATTATCTTATGGACTATTTCAAACCTTCAGTCAGAATTACAATCTAGTTTTACACACCACACGTGTTGTGTGGACATAATGACACCAGGAAATAGATTTGGAAATTTCCTTGATGACAATTATTTACTTTTAGAGCTTTTGTCAGAAGTGTGCTTAGAGAGGATCGATGAATGCAATATTTTTGTAATTTTTGCTAGATGCAGCAGCTGAGATTTGAACTGGAGAGCTCTCGATAAGTAAACCAACTCACTACATACTAGACTAAGCCAACTAAGTAAAGTTTAACCATATTCTTATAGCGAACGACCCATTGTGTTCCATGCTAATCGATAACAAAATTTTTCATTATAAATTTTAAGACTTAACGTTTCCACGCTGAAATAGCTGTAATTACTTGCGGTAAAGATGTTGGCAGGTAATAAAAATTTCTTAAATGCCTTGCCGCCAGAACATTAAAGGTTGAGTCATAATATTTATTTACTAACACCGCAATATTGCTTAGATATTGGACACATAAACTATGGATAGGAGAAAACTCAAACAAATTTTTTTACAACAAAATTAAAAGCAACACATTTATTGGCAGCATTTTTCTCCCTTGGTACACTTGTTTAATATCATGTCGTATTCATTTGTACACACTCTCTCACTCTCTCACTCTCTCACTCTCTCACTCTTTCTTTCTTTTTGTTTTAGCCATTAGAAAATATAATTTATTTCAATTACCGTTTTCTTTTTCTTTCAAAAGAAGATACTAAAATTTATCTAAAAATAGATTTAATTGCTCCATTATTGTGACGCTGTTAATATTTTTATTTTCATTGTCTTTCTAAAAAAAAAGCTCATAGCTTTACAAGATTATTTGTCTCACATTCTTTTTTAAAGGTAACCTTTTTATTTTATTTTCTTTTGAATATATAATCTGACAATTATTGTCCTCAGAGCTAAGCTATGCATAATTTTTAATCAAATTAAGGACAGTCATTTGAGATATTTTTCTATTATTTGCTGTGGATAAGGAAATTCACAAACAATATTTTGTTAACGTGCTGTTCAATCAATTCAAATTTGAGTGTTATTCGCAAAGTGAGGTTATGTAAGTAAAGTGAGATTAGATTTTTAAATAAGACTTTAAGTAATCGGTTTTTCGTTTCAAATCTTTACTTTAGTCGTAGTTGTTAACGTGCTGTTCAATCAATTCAAGTTTGAGTGTTATTCGCAAAGTGAGGTTATGTAAGTAAAGTGAGATTAGATTTTTAAATAAGGCTTTTAAGTAATCGGTTTTTCGTTTCAAATCTTTACTTTAGTCGAATAATCAATATTCCATTCATAGTTTAAAATTGGGATTTGTTCAGTAATGTCTTTTAAGGCTGTTTATTCATCGCTTTATGAATGATGGTGATTTTTTAATGCAAAAGTAGTCTCGGAGATGTTGTGATATAGCTTCCATGGCTGGTGGCCAACTTTATGGTACGGGCGAGTACTCACTGGAATGTTGACATTAGTTTGTATGACTTGTCATTAACAATTGTAATTATACGCAGCTGGCTCAGGTTACAACAAATCATAACTAACGGTCAGCACAAATCGTACGCAGTGTGTTGCATTGACAGAAATATTTTACTTTAGTTGACCTTGATTACTATTCCTAATACAGGGCACTAAGTGTTGATCTTATTAAACAAATCCAATTATTTACTATATGGTGTCAAGATTATCAACTTTGAGGTTAAGGTCGAGATAAACCTATCTCATATCGTACAAGAAAGAATTTAAAGCTTATTTTGTTTTTTTATTTCAAAAAAAGAATTTTTTGGAAATCAATCTCAATACGGGTTTTCTTAATTTTTGTTTAACTAAACATAGAATTTTGCTTAAATAGAAATTAGTCCTAAAGTCCAAGATGGGCAGGGCACAATACGCTGTTATCTTAGTTTTCCACAACATGAGGAGCATAAACCAGTGGTGTATGATAGGCACGAACGATTTGTGATGACAATGTGCGTACGGCAGGAGCTACAATGGGCGTTACAACACGTGCATGATTGTGGACAACAGTTTGTCGTTGATGTGAAACGGCTGTGGGTATTTGTTGTACTACTTCGCCTACTTTCGCAATGCCGGGCTGTTGTACAGTTAAAGTTTCGGGAGCGATGACAGTGCGCAAACCGGGTCGTGTTGAAATGGTAATGGGCAGCGGTATAGATTCAGCAGGTAAAATGCGATGTTGTATGGTAGCTGAAGATCTAGCCGATGGTAACGACGAGCTGCCACCTGACGAACCGTCATTGACAGATGCTTGGGCAGAGGAAGAAATTAAAAAAGTGCCTCTTGATAGACCTGAAGAGGAAGTCAAAGAACTTAATGATGAGGCTGGTGTTTTAGCTCTTGTGATAGAAGCCGGAGCAGAGGCTGACGTTGCTGAGTTAGGTGCCGGGCTGGAAGAAGACGAAGTATTCGAAGATTCATTAGATTCGTCTGAAACATTATTACTCGATCTGTCTTCATCCGAAATGGCATTCGATAGGGATGGTGGTATGGCATGGCCCAGTGTAGTAGTAGATGATTTGCCGGCCGTAAGAACACTGTATGATGTATCGTCGGGTACCACAAGCTGTAAGCTTGAAATGGCAGCCTCATTTAACCATATAAATGCAAAAACTATAATAAGCTACAAAAACAAGGATTTGTTTTATTCTTTGTATTGTATTGCATTGAATTGAAAAACGTTAACTAATTTACCAGTTTGAACATTATGTTGAAGATGTTGTCTTTCAAATTGTTGTTGCGTGTTTCTGCTATTTTGAACGGTTAATTTGAAACTGATTAAATCTGTTCTAGAAGTTGCAACTTTTATAGTTCATATGGCATTAAGCTTAACTTTCGTTTCGTCATTGAACTACAACGCTTAGCGTAGTCAATGAGCAACTTTAAGGGAAATTAAAGATTCTCTGAAAAGCGTTTGATGCTCCAGTAAGTTTTGTGTCTTTATCAAACCGAATGATTGACAACTACAATGTGTACAACTGGCAAATCAATCTTTAATAAAATAAAGTATAGAATTTCCCTTTGCAAACATTTAATACTTTAGAAATTTTTTTAATTATTTGTTCGAGTTTTTTTTTTTTTTTTTTTTTTTTGTTGTAGAAAAATACAAACAATTACATTTCATACCCCAAGCCCCCGTATGCTACAACAATTAATATTAATTACGTTTATATTAGAAAAAAAAAACCAAGTGTTGTAAAGGGTGGGCCATTAAAAAGTTTAAATTTAAAAATATGAAGTAGAAATCAAAAATTATTTCATTCATATGGCTGCCGCGGCTCCGCTCACAGTACCTTAAACGATCGAACCGATTTTCGTACACTTTTTCGAATGTATGGCGTCGTATACCGGTAATGGCACTACGAATGTTGGCCTTCAAATGCTCAATTGTCTTTGATTTGTTAGCATAACTCTAATCTCTAACGGCGCTCAATCCGAAATAGTCCAACGATGTTAAATCGCAGTTTTTTGGCGGCCAATTGACATTATCACTTCGGCTAATTAAATGGCCATCAATTGTTTGACGATATAAATCAATTGTGGTATGAGATGTGTGCCAAGTGGCATCATCCTGTTGAAATCAAACATCATTCACATTAATATCATAAAGAACGAGTGTAAGAAACCAATTCTCGTAGTGTGTTCTCATTTGCAAAGAAATATGGGCCAATGATGCCTCCGCTTTACAAGGCACAAAAAACAGTTACTCGTACTGGATGCATTGGCCACTGTAAGATCACGTGTGGGTTTTCTGAGTTTCAAATACGGCAATTTTGCTTATTAAAGTACCCACCAAAAAGATGAAAATGAGCTTCACCCGAAAAGATAATTTTTTTTTTTGGCAAAATCGACATTATCGTGCAGTTTTTCTTTGGAAAAATCAACATCATTGTGCAGTTTCTCGTTGACCCATTTAGCGAAACGAAAATCAAGCTGATGGTCATGCGGTTTCAACTCTTGAACCAATTGAACTTTATAGGGCGTCATATCGAGATCATTTCGCAAATTCGACGTAAACTGTTGGGTAAAATGTTCAATTTTTGAGAACAATGATGACGAGTTGATGTTGCTGGCTTCTCCTCACGCACACTCTCAGCCACTGTATCGATATATTAAGGTGTTTGTGCTGTACGCAACATAATGAAACCACCGTATACCGGGAACTATTGAAGTTTTCTATGTACAACATGTTCGTGCATTGCCTTTGTTTTGTAAAGACATTTCCAATAAATTCCAACGTTGCTCAAGCGTAAATCTATGTATTACGATCAATGATCAGGTAATATACTGAATTTTTTGACAGAATAGAATGACATAAGTAATGCCAGATTCGAAATAACCCATGATTCAATTTTAAACCAATAGATGTCCTACCCTATATTATAGTCTTTGTTTTGAGCCAAGTTATTTAATTTAGAATTTAATAAGAAATTTTATTTGTTGCTGTGTGGTATTTTATTACATCAAATGACATTTGACTTGGTGTTGCTTTGTCCCTTTTTTATTTTTAAACTTCAAACGTAATCCACCGAATCTCTTTGGAGGGCAAAAGGTTACAAAATCTTCCACGAACAATGTTTGAAAATAAAAGGATTGAAAATAAAATATTGTGTAATATTTTCACTTACCTTTTAGGTTTTAATTAAATTCTTGTTGCCTGCCTTATGCCTTATGGTGTAGGGTTTGTTTTGTAATTGTTAAATCAATGGTTGTTGCATGTCCTTTTTATGTTATTTTAAGCTAAGCAAGCTTTTTTTTTTTTTTTTTTGAAGTGTGGGTGAATAGTAGCTTATTATTAATAAAGAAATTACAATTATTTCCTGTTTTGATATTTTGATTTCCTTCCATGTTTTTGATTGCAAAATTACCTGCACTATTTCCTGTACTTAAGTGTATTGTTTAAGTAATTAATTTAAGTAGACTTTATCAACTTGTTGCGTATGTACACGTGTTTTATTCAAGTGCATATCTTGTAGTTTTCCATTCTCAAAATTATTCTAGGAATTTTTCCGTTTCGTCTTCTCTAACAAAATATCTTCATAGAATTTAATTTTTTTTTCTATTCTTTTCCTTTCTCTAATCCTCTTGTAATTCATGCAAACTGCTCATTAACTCTTTATCCTGCCAAACCAAAAAAAAACCCAAACGTAAGATAAACATTATCTGGCCACAATTTCTTTCTAGAAGTTTTATGCAAAAATTTATTGCAAAGCAACAGGAACAGCAACAGCAATAGCAATTGAAAAATAGAAACAAATTGTATATGAAAATAATACTTTTTTTTTGTTAAGAATTATTTTACATTTAATCGGATTTGCATCTTTGTTTTGGTTTATTTTGGTTTGTTTTCACCACACATTCGTTTGTGTTTTCAAGCATTTCATATGAGAAATACTTTCGCATTTCTAGGTAATGCCAGCTTTCATCATCTCTCATCTCTTATCTCTCATCTGTACTGGTGATAATGTATGTAATACGGTATTTGGTTGCAAACCGTTTCTAAGGAAAACTTTACAATTGAGTGGATTTAAAGGGGATTTATTTATTTGTTTTTATTTATTTTTTGTTTTCATTTCATTTGTTTATAAGTTTAAATATTTCTCTTTTATCTTCTTTATATGTTTGTATGTATGTATGTCAGAATTCATGATGACATTTCTATTAATATTTACATCATTCAGGGAAAAACAATGAATTTAAT
>QOCX01000417.1:13936-58163 GCA_005959815.1 Sarcophaga bullata | reverse complement strand
AAAAAAAAAAAAAAAAAAAATAAAGAACAACAACAACAAAAACAGAAAACAAAAAAAATAATCGATTAAAGACATTTCAACAGATTTTTAGTTCCGTGTTACATTAATACACACTTAAAGTTGTAATGGAAGTGTGTTGGCGTGGTGTGTGTTTAAAGTGCTTGACTCGAACTCAAGCGTATCATATTCGGCAACTTTTCATCATCCATTTCACCTACAAATCTTCTGAACACTAAATGGGTTAGCATTTAACAATGAATATGAATATGAATACTAAGAACAGTCTACACAAGCTGTAGAGAACCCTGCAGTAAGGTTTTTCGAAGTATTATTTGTAATTATTTGTTACAACCTTTTTAATCAGTATTACAACCTAGCTGTATATTAATTTTACCCATAAGTGGCGTGATCTACAGTTCAAACTGGACTCCGAACGAGAAATTTTTGAAAAAATTTTCATGGCAATTTTATTAGAGTTCGTGCTAGAAATCTTCTGAAAGGAAGTCTGCTAAAGAAATATTTTTGTTTGTTTTATTTTGTTTTAAGCAGAGGTTTGACATACGGAATCTCGTGTAATAAGTCAACATTATATCAGCTAGAATATGGCAACTTCTGGAATGTATACATAACATAATTGGCCATTATATTATTCAGAATTACGATCTAGCTTCTCAGACCACATAGGTTTTGTGTGTTTTTTTCCCATAAGTGGCGGGGGACCTACAGTTTAAAGTCACCTCTGAACGACAAATTTTTTTTAAGCTTTTCATGGCAATTTTATTTACTCTCAGAGTTTTTGCCAGAAATCTGCTAAGAGGATATCGCCGAAAAAATATTTGCAATGCTTTGTTTTGTTGGAGATGTCTGACCTGGGATTTGAACCGTGGTCTCATGTCTAATAAGTCAACACATTACCTATTAGACTACGATGACTTCTTCAACTATCACAGCGTTCACCTGTGGCGTCACAACTGGCCGCTATACATGCTCAAGTGAGCTTTTGGTCTAAAATCTAGCACTCCAACCTAACTATCTTGGATCATGGTTTAGTTGTTTAATGTTTTCATCGTTTAAGGTTCTTCGTTTTGTCAGCCTTCTATTGTAGAAAAGTAAATTCCTAGACTACACTTATGGCGTGCTGTATAAAGTGTAGTAGAGATACCAGGACATTTAAAAAGTGAAATTATCTGCTTCCGTGCAGCATGGATTTGTATCGATCAATTTTTTAAGCTGCTTTAAGCGTCAGTTAGCTTAGTTCTTAGTTTTTACAAATCATATTGAGAACCCCCACGATTATTACGATTATTATCTGAGTAATAGCCTCTAAGCCTATATATGCGAAGGTATAGCTTCCATTAGTGAAGATCTGAACAAGAGAATACTCAACTGGACCCAAATAGATGTTGATGAATAAGTAAACAAACTTTTACCATATTTTGCACAAACCGCGATTTGCGAAAAAATTTATCAGCTTTAATTTCTTGTAGAAAAAGGCAAGTAGAAAAGGATGTAAGAATTATCCTGGTACCAGTCCTTTAAGCATCTCATATAAAATCTTGGGGTACAGCGTATGTATGAGATATAAACCACATGTTATGCGTAGTACTGTTTCACACCAATATGGTTTCATGTTTGTTCGCTGTGTAGTTATGCAGGTTTTTACGAATCCATAGGCATCATCTCTTTATCGAATTTCAGTACTTTTAACTTGTAACACTTCATATGCATATAAATAAGCTATTTGAGGCTACTGGCTGATTCGACTTTCATTCTCTTAGCTCTTTAAATTTCAACAAGTGAAATTCAATAATATTTGAAGTTGTGTAAAGCTGTTGTTGAACCACAACCGATCAGAAGTGTTTTTCCATCTTCATATAGCTATAAAAACAAAATCGATTAACGCCAATACGGCATTTGATTATAATGATTTCATCGGTACAATATCTAGAATAGTAATCGGTAAGTGGAATAACCTCTCATCGTTAATATTGAACTGAATCAATCTAGCTCTATGAGCCAATACAGTAGTGAAGTGATTACGAATCTTGTTTGATAAGAATCTGAAATCACATCTAAGAATTGTGTCTCAGATTGAAAAGTATTGTATTGGTTATATCATCAGTTATATCATCAATTATATCATATCATAAGTTCTTACTTAACTAGACTTAATATATGAGTGGAAATCTTGTACTCTGACCAGATTAAAAACTTTTGTTCTACAATGTTCTGGCCTGTATACAAGAATATATTAAGTATTACGTGATCTGTGCCAACTGCTAGGTCTTATGCCCATAGATCTATTTCTGACAAGAAACTCTGTTGGTTGGACAGGAGACCTGGTCAATCGAAAATTAGATCGATAAATTAAGAATGCTACCGATTGCTACAGATTCTGCACTACAAAATAAAACAAAAAAGAAGAAATTGTTAAATCCCGGCAACATGATATTCACAACACTATGCCATTAAAATTAATGCCTTTCGATTAAGATATGAAAACCTAAGGTATCATATATCGTTTATGCTCATCACTTATTGTGTGTTATTGTTTTCCATGTATGCGATCAAAGATTTCCAGAATGTAATTTACAAAGGCGTAGAAACCATAGTGAACCTGGTAGGAGGTGTGTTGTCTTATTAGACGAGAGTGCCGTTGTTCAAACCCCAGATCAGACATCTCAAACAAGGCGAATTTTGAAAAAAAATATTTGTTTTTGGTGATTTGCTCTCAGCAAAAAAATAACCATGAAAAGCTTATGAAAAATCTGTCGTTCGGAATCGTCATTAAGCTGTAGGTCCCGTCATTCATGGATAAAACTAACACACACAACTGGGGTGATTGTGAAGTGAGGTTGTAATCCCGACTAAAGGCATAGCGTTCGGCAACTAGTGTTTTTATTAAAAATTTTAATAATTCGCATATTGCTGCGATTAGTTTTATTATGAATTTACAAACTAAAATAAGTCGGTTATCAAATAAAATTATCTCGTCAAATTCAAACTTGAAATCATTTATGGAATCCAATTAAAATCAGAGCTTTCCAGCCTATGGTGATGAGAAGAGAAATTGAAAAAGTGGTTTCTTGAATATCTTTTTGAAAATACAAAAAAAAAAATTACGTGGATACACTGCAGAAAGAGCTTTCTTTCATCGATTCATAAAGTGATTGTAACAGTAACACTACAATTCCGAGTTTGGTTAAGACCGCATAACATTTCATATTTACAGTCTCTTATGTGTATGCGTTTTTCTTTGATTTCCAATTGAAATTCAAAATTTTATGTGAATTTTTTTTAACGCTTCATCACTGTAAACTTTGATGTTGGCAATCATTTTTTTTTTATGACACTCATTTGCATTATAAATTTTGCATTTAAAAATCATAAATTTTTCAATATTTTACACACTTTAGCAATTATTTTTTATGTTTTCACACTGTATTTTTATTCTCTTTGCTATGAACACATACGTGCATATATATATACGTACATATATTATAATAATAATTTACCTAAAAAAAAAATGTTACACTTAAAAAAAAAATTCTCTTTTACTTTTGCGGCACATAAATCGGTCGTATATCTAAGAAATCCAAACTATCTTTGACTTTTTCCGTATGATGAACGGTATGATTTAGGTTTGTGGGTGCCACATAACCCAAGGCGCGACCACGTGGTGATATAACTAAATGAGCGTAGTTTTGTGAGGAACCTTGATAGGAGACCACCGAAGGGGCAGCATCAATGACAAGAGCATTTGGCATCGATACCGGTTGTGCTCGAAGAGGCCATAGAAAGCTACTCAATGCCATTAAGAACAGACATAGACAGTGAAAGTATTGTTTCTTGAAATAGAAGAAGAATAGCTTTGCTTAGTACTTTATTTATCTTTTAAATATTCATTATGACATACATACGTATGCATATGAGAAACCAAACTTACTTGATTCATGTTGATAGATTGAAGGAACTCAAAAGACTGTGGTTTTCTTAAAAATAAGAGTCATTTTGCTGTTGTTCATACTCATAGTACTTCAATATGTTCAATCATTGTTGTTTTTATTGCTTTTTTTTTCAAGATATTTTACTCAAGAGGTATTATTGCTGTTGCTGGTTTTCTTAGTTTTTTTTTTTTTGGAATTGAGTGGATTTATTTTAACAAAAAAATAAAATAAAATTAAAAGAAAAAAAAATTAAGTATTATTTAGAAAAAAAAATATAGAAGGTGTGTGTGCACACAATTATTTACGTTAAGAAAAATAATAACAACAACATTGGTTGTTGTTTCTATAAAAATAATACTCCATCCTAGTACCAACTCTATTGTATAAATTCAATCCAAAAAATACCGCAATAAAATCATGACTTTTTTTTCGTTTTGTTTCGTTTTTTTATCACGAATATTTTTTATTTTACAAAATATTGGAAAAAAAAGTGAAGGTTGTGTAGAAAAATGAAATAATAGTTGGTGTGTTAATATTTAAGAAATAAGTCAATAGTACTCTAAATATATTGCATGCAGTCAACGAATTTATAGGAGCCCTAACTTAGTTAAAATATCAAAGAATTACTTACAAGGATTAGATACTCCTTTCTCTAAATGGCATAGTAATAAGCTAATATAGGATGTATTTTTTTTAGCATTTGACATTTGCGCGTAAATTTTTTCAAAAAAAAAAAAAAAAATTTCGTGACATGTGAAAAAAATTAAGAGCCCTAATTCTATTACAATAGCAGAAAAAATACTCAAAATGGCGTAGTAAGAAGCTAATGTAGGGTTTTTTATTATGGTAATTGGTTTTTAATACAAATTTTTATTAAAAAAAGAGAGAATTCGTGACATGTGAAATACCAAAAACGCTTAATAGAGTTTGCCACTGTACCGTGAATAGTCAAACAAACGAAGAAAGCTTATACGTTATTGCATTTTCCTTTCTAAAGATATTTGCAAAGTCGTCATAGCCCAGTTGGTAGTGCGTTGGTCGCGAACACGTGTTTCAAACTCCGGCTGAGACATCTTGAATAGAACTCAATATGAAAATATATTTCTTCGGCTTCAATCTACTGATAAAAACTCAATCTCTTTGGAGTTGTTTATAGGCCACTTAACTCACAAAATTTGACCAAACTAATCTCTACTTTGTTGTTACTTTTAAAGTTTCTCTTGTAAGCCGATCACGATTTTCGAAATACAATATTATAACTGGTATTAATGAAATATCGACTGAAATATTTACTAAGCCTTTACTTTCCTCCGGTAAACTTTATTGATTTTTTTAATTCTTTTTAACGAAAATATTTTTTTGAAATTTCTCTGATAATGTGTCTTTTAAGCCAAAGTATTTCTAAGACAGCCACAGAAGTGACAGTGAGTAGATCAGTTATTTTAGTGGACACCTCTTTTGAGCGGAGTGTATATTGTGCCTTTTCAGTTCCAGCTCAGACCATGCCTATACAATATACGATCCTATTTGATTAAAATGCATTCTCTTTACTGGCTGGAATTCTGAGAAGGACATTACGTATGGTGTAATTACTGTTTATTATGTGATAGCATATCATTAAAACCCTTCAGAGCCAGGATTACAACCTAACTCCTTCTACCACTTATGTTGCGTATCTGAATTTCATACGTGAGTGTGGGGACTTACAGTTTGAAGTCAAATTCGAACGAAAGATTTTTGAGAAGATTTTCATGGCAATTTTATTAACCTCTCAGTAGAGTTTTAGCTAGAAATCTGTTGAGAGGTAGGCGCCGAAGAAAAATTCATTCATACTTTGTTTGGTTGGAGAAGTGTGACCCCATGGGTTTGAACAGTGGTCTCACGTCTAATAAGCCAACGTACTACCTACTAGAATGTGGCGGCTTTCTGTTATCTTGAAAAGTACTAAACCGTCTTGGTCTTTTTGAAATCTTAATGCCACAGAAAAAGAAGTGTTCGTAGCTTATCTATTGGAGGCTAGGTTTTCATTATTTTTACTCACTTTTCTTAAGTGTTTACTGCCTAAAGTTAAAAAGCAGTCCCTTTTAATTGTTCAAGAACTTAAAACTAAAGCATACACTACTACAAACATATTTTAAAATTTAAATCGTATATAAGACTCGATGGAACTATTATTAGTAAACGGATTTTTTTGAAGCGATGGTAACATTTTATAAACAACTGGCACTGCAGTATAAGTTAGATGGACTGGTGTATGTGTAGCGCTGGTGAATATGGGCCAACAATATGACCAACAGAATTCAATTCATTTGAATTCTCCTGTGAAGTTTCGGCATTATAAAGTCTGTAAAAATAAATAGAGTTTTACTTAAGTACCTAGCTCCTTAGATTTAAGCCTATTAAAGACTAGGTAGTAGATTTATTTAATTAAGCCCCCTTAGTTGTTTGTTATAATTTTATTATAGTGCTGCCTTTACATATTTATGAATTTCTAAGTCCAGTTTTTTTGATTCAAGTTGAAGTATTGGCATATTGATGCTATTATCATGAAATATGATTTTGTGATAACGGATTTCATTAAAGAATAGCATAGTATTTCAGCCTCGGGTAAGTTTTAGAACAAAGTGTTGTCTAGAATGCTTGTTAAAGTTTTTCAACAGAGTGTGGTAAATAATATGCTTATTGTTGTATTGTATGTTGAATAGATTGTCAAAAAGCAACATAAAAATCAAGAAATTCAAGCTATGATGCTTTAACAGTCAATAAACGATTAGAAATTGTAGTTTATTGAATGCTGCAAACACAATGCCAATTGTAGCGCTTTAAGCGTGAAAAAATGAAGAAAAAAAACAATTTAATAGCAAAACAAATCAAAGAAATAAGTGCTAATAACCAACTTATTACTCAGCACATTGAGTCAACCATCAGCCATCAACCACAACCAAGTCAGGCATCCAGCAAGCGTACGAACAAACAAAATGTATCACAATCGCCAGACAGACAAAAAGTTTATGGCTTTAAAGAAACTCCTCAGTAGCAGAGCTCAGTGAGTAGAAATATCAGAAGTAATAGCAACGTTGGCAGCAGTTTATTTAGGCTGGAACAATCGACAATTGCGAGTGTTTGACTTGAAACTTAAGACAGAAATTTCAAATCGATAGTGCAATTGAGACAAACGCCAACAATTTTTTCTCTTCTTGTTTTTTTTTTTTTGGCAAACAAATGCGAATAACAATAGAAAATAAAAAATAAACAAAAATAAACCATTGAGTGTGATAAATTGTTGATAAATAAATAATTAAAAAAAGTTAAATAAACTTAAATAATTTATAAAAAAAAAATTGCAACAACAACAACATAAATTAAACAAATTGTAGCAACAACCTTAAAATTTAAAAATTAACAAAAAAAAAAAAAAAAAAATTAATTCAATTAAAACGCACATTAAATCAAATCATAATGCCAATTATGATTATAATTCAAGGAATTCTTTACTTTTGTGGTTTGTACGATGAAAGAAGTCTTAACGACATTTTCGTTTATAAATAAATGTCTTACAAACGTTTTTAATTAGTTTTTGAATAGCGTATCTTTGAAGAAGATTTTTTACGTTAAATATGGTGAGAATGTTTCAAATAATTTGGTAAAAGAAAAAAGTTAATTTACCCATGTTTTCTATTTCAATACAGCTTCTCTTAATTGTAGTTTTAAGTGCAGTTTCCTGCCAGGCGGGTCTTCTTTTATATCCCGAAGTACCTTTGACAACTTCAATAAGCCACATACATTCGCCTACTGCGTTTTCCCATCAGTCTATTACACAAATTCATGGTAAGGATGAGAAGGTTATTGTAAGACCTTCTAAAGCAGGCTACTTAAGTAAAACGCCATTTATTTACACGGACTTAATAATGCCCGAGAAAGCTTCTGTTGAAACTTCACAGGAGAACTCTGTTGGTCACTCATTTCATCATAAAGATAAAACGCCCGTATTCACCAGTGATACACATACACCAGCCCATTTAACCTATGCTGCAATGCCAGTTGTTTACAAAATGCTACCATCGCTTGAAGCAAATCCATTTATTAATAATAGTCCACTCGAGTCTTACACACGATTTAAATTTTAAAATATGTTTGCCGTAATGTAAGTTTTAGTATGTAAGTTTTGTACTGAAGAGTTTAAAGTTTTTTATTGTAAAAGCTGAACAGTTAAAAGAAACTTTATTTTTTTGTAACTTTAAACAGTAAAGACTTACGAAAGGTGGGTATGAATAATGAAAAATTGGCCTCTAATTGAAAACCTAAGAACACTTCCTTTTCTGTAGCATTAAGGTTTTAAACGAAGACGTTTTAATATTTTTAAAGATTACATGAAGTCGCCTTAGTCTATTAGCTAATGTGTTGGCTTATTAGACATGAGACCACTGTTCAAACGCCGGGGGTCAAACATCTTCAACAGTATTATGAAAAAATATTTCTTTGGCGACTTCCTCTCAGTAGATTTTTGGCAAAAACTAAAATTACCATGCAAAAGTTTTTCAAAAATCTGTCATTCGGAGTCGACTTTAAACTGTAGTTTCCGCCACTAATGTGTAAAATTAACACACACAACATAATAGGTGTGAGAAACTAGGTCGTAATCCTAGCATTGGATGCAGAAATCTAGATTTGGTTTTATAGACTTTAAAGTTTTTTCTCCTCGCACCTAACATAGCCTTTCGAATCGTTATTATTATTATTATTGTTGTGTAGAGCAATTAACGGAGTCTGCTCGGGATCATTAATTTCATCAATTTCCTGAACAGCACCTAATACCACCAAAGTGTTGCTCTCTGGGGCCACACAGGTTCTATTCTGTTGATTCATGCTCAGCATAATAGAGATAGAGACAAGATATCAGGCTCTAGATGATCTTAATTCTGAACTAGTGCTCTTAGAGTCTACTGTGTCCGGCCAAAAGGCAGATTACTAACCTTAACTTGCCTAAATGTCTGATGCCTGCTTCAAATCTACTCCTGTTGTAATTATCAAATAAAGGCTTAGAGTATCTTAAAACCTAAATGCTTTGAGAAGAAACTGCGTCCATCTCCGTCTTTTCTAAACATCCTACACCAAAGAACTCTTCCAAACTCATCTGTTTACTTCTTGCCGGGATTTATGTTCGAGTTAACAA
This sequence comes from Sarcophaga bullata, assembly GCA_005959815.1. Lineage (NCBI taxonomy): Eukaryota > Metazoa > Arthropoda > Insecta > Diptera > Sarcophagidae > Sarcophaga > Sarcophaga bullata. Next base: position 49,043 of record QOCX01000417.1, on the reverse strand, counting down.
TTGTAAGTCCGAGAGCTCGGAGATGGCGTGACTATCAGATACTATTTGTATTGTCCTCTTTTTACTCTTAATTAATTTGGTTTGAGTGCATCTTTTCATGGATACATAGTTTAACTATATGCTTAGAATATTTCACTTTGTCTTCCAAAACTGTTTTCCAAACATCTGTTCTTGACCCAGCTGTATTAGCATCTAAGTTGCTCCATATACTCCTGTTACTGTGTCTTTTTGGTAAGCTTTTCTCAAAATCATAAAGCCTACTATTTCTGTGGACAGTGGATAATTAAGGACGGTACAGTTAAGCCGCTGCATTTATTAAGACAGCGAACCATGTAAACCACCCAAGTCTCCCAAGTCGCTTAGACTTTCTTATATAAAGGGGCAATGCTGTTCATTTAAAGTTTAGATAGTTAAATGAGGGTATAAATAATGGGGTTCTTGCCTAATCATGTCTTAGCATTAGGTAGTGATACATTAAAGATTTCTTTCCCCCTCTGAATCCTAACTGATAGGCATGCCTTTGTATTATGTTTCGTAATATCTAGATCACTTATTAAATTTCTAGTCAAAAGAGAAAAATTGGCCTTCTTTGATTTAGATTTGGTCAGTTTAACCCAGCGGTCGAAAGGTCCCTCTTTTCTAAGCAGGAATCATTAGCTCTACCTTGGACCGTCGATGTACATCGCTGGCTGTCAGAGCGTATCAGAGTATTCTCAGAGAATATAGCCGGCTGTCGGAATATGACAGAATATGCCCTGAGTATACTTTGCCCTGCGGATAACATTGTATTTGGAGACTTGAAGACTTTGGAGTGGCATGCGGGTCTGATATCCAAATACCACTTCTTAGATCTCGAAGTGCAATGGAAGTTAATAATTTAAATGGACCATCAATGCTTTGGGTGAAGCAGCTTTTGTTCAAACAATCCCTTTCATGTCTGCCAATTTAAGTTTATTTTTCTGATTGTCGGCTTTTTTATTGAGTCATGCGTACTGGAGTGTTTGAAAAAACTTGAACAGCAACTCATAATGAAATTATGGTTTCAATTCTGCCCCCCCCACACATATCACAAATACAATTCAAATTCCAAAAACAACATCAATTTGAATAATTTCGTTTTATTTGCAACAACGAGATGGAATAACAACATTTTTAATGATCATTCAACGTGTAGGAGTCCCTAATGAACATAAAGAGATTTAACGACAGGAGCAGCATGTACCACAGGTACAACAGGTGCGGCTACAACAGTTTTTACAACTGGAGCGGCTACAATTGCTTTTTGATGGATTTGCACATGTGATTGATGATGGGTTACAGCATGACTTTGATGGGATACAGCATGATTGACGAATGGAGCGGCGGCAACAGTTTTAACAACAGGTTCAAACGATTTGATTACGGGAGCAGCAGCAGCATAGGTTTGTACAACTGGAGTTGATACGGTTTTAACGATGGGAGCAGGAGCAGCATATGTGTGAACCGATTTGACAACATGTGCAACAGGTTCTACGGTTTTAATTACAGGAGCAGCAGCAGCGTAGGTATGAACTACGGGTGTAGATATGGTTTTAATTATAGGTGCGGGAGCGGCGGCATAAGTGTGAACTACAGGTGTAGATACAGTTTTGATTAAAGGTGCGGGAGCGGCGGCATAAGTCTGCACAGTTTTGACAACAGGTACTACAGGTTCGACTGTTTTTATGACGGGAGCGGGAGCTGCATAAGTATGAACAACTGGAGTTGCTACAGGAGCTGCATGATAGGTGTGAACCACAGGAGCAGCAACAGTCTTTAACACAGGTGTCACAACATGCGATTTGCTGTGAATCTGTGAGTAACTATGATGTGATACAGCCGAGGGTACTGAATGAGACAGTTTAGTAACAACGGGCTGGACAACATGAGTTTCAGCAACATAACCGGGTGCAGCTACAGACACAGCAATCAAGGCAAAGAAAGCAACCTACAAAGGAATTTAAAAGTAAATATTTTTGAGTATGAAAAGGGAAGTGTTTGGACTTACGATTTTAAACATTTTGGTTTTGTTTAAGAATTTCCAAGAAGTTCTCTTTAGTCAACACCTAAAGTGAATGATATCGACTGATGATAATTTGCTAACTTTTATACTGATTTTCTAAAAAAAAAAAAACAAAATTTTAAATCCTTAATTAACGGCTATCATACCAAACAATTATGTTGTGAACACTGTTTAAGTGACCTTAAATTATTTGCAGATAAGTTAAGTTATTATTAAAATGTACAGTGAGCATCAAAAATTACTGTAAATTATGGATAAAATTCTAACAATCACCAAACTCAACTTTTATCACTTAAGGAGAGTGCCTGAAAAAATTTGATAATATTTGGAAATTTTTTTTGTTTCAATTTCAATTTTAAAAACTGGCAATGAAACAATTTCTTAAATAGAAATAACGGTTATTTATTAGTGTACATTTTTTTAATGTACAGTTTCCTTTAACGCTCACTGTACGTATCATAATAAATCATTTACAATTAAGCAAAAATTATGTTGTTCATTGAACTTGAACATGAAAGAATAGTTAAAGATTTTTGTTAGTTATTGCATAAACATATCAAATCCCCTAACAATGATCAAAAATTATTAAATTAATCAATCAAAATTTGCCAAAAAAAAAAATTTCTTTTTGTATTTAAAACATCAAACACAATGGCCATATCATAGCCATTGAAACAGCGGCAATGCAATTGGCCTTTAAAAAATTACTCGCACTTACCAATACAATCAAATAAAATCAAAGAAAAAAAATCATTTTAATTGAAGCTACTGCTACTGTTTGTCGACTTTTCTGTTTCTATTTTTATTTCGAAATTTTCAATTTTATTTTTGTCTGCCATCATTTTGCCTCGTTCAATTACAAAGTTACCACCAACTTCAAATACCTATTTTTGTTTCAATTGCTTTTTAATGGTCTTTTGTGCCATGTGATATGCTTTAATGCTCATTTCGTTTACTGAATTTAATTAAATATACACAGGAGTAGATTATGCTATTGTTTGTTACGCCGGAAGGAAGATATTTGCGTTTTTTTTTATTTCTTTCCTTCTAATGACGTAGTTCGAATTGAAATGTATTAATAGGGTGCCACATGTCCTTGAGAGCTTGAGGCAAAGTTAGGCAGGCAATGCCTTAATTTTTATACTTTTCCTAGTATATACAGGTTTATCATCTTAATATCCTCAAATATTGCTAATTTTTCTTTTTTGCTTTTGTTATCGATAACAATTTCTCTCGACTTATGAGCATTCGTATTAGGTACGTGATTTTAAGGACTCTACCTTATCGACTACTTTAAAATTGAAAAACGATGTGAACATTGCGGAGAAAGAAAAGCAAAACTTATGTGCGATAAGTATGAAAAAGGCTTTCATCTCTAAGAAGATGCTTTAAAACTTATCATACACCTAGTGTACTTACTGCATAGTGTTCCTTACAAGGACGGAAATAAAATATTTTTCAATCGAATTAATTTCATCAATTTTATTAGTAATTATTGAAGATTACTTTAGAAAAGTAGCCAAGAAACTTTGTCCACTAATGGGTTAACTAAAACGCAATACAGACATCTTTCAAACTCCTTTCAAAATTTCTACAAATTTCTTTAGCTGCGTCCTTAAGTTTGTATTCGATTGTCATTGAAAGCAGGCTACTCAAGGATTTGAGGACAAAATAGAAATTAAAAAAATAAATTTCTTGCAGAAATCCTTCTGATTGCACTTGTCCAACTCGAGAGCCTCTCGATATCCCGATTATATTAAAATCCGCTGCAGCTTCTATATATATAGCATCGTAGCTTCTACTTCTACCATGGTCTCTACATATATATGTCTATAGATATTCAGTTTAGAGGCCGCGAATTAACGCAGAACTCATTTAACCCATTGTAATATTCCCCAGAGAATGAAAAGAATAGCATGTAGAGGAAAGCAGAAGGAAATAGAGAGATATTATAGGAAAAAGGACAGAAAAAATAATACAAAGATTGCCCACAAAAAGACAGCACTTATTAACTGTGCAATAATCATTCGGTACCGCCCAATAAGTCCAACTCAGTTACAAATCTCAGAAGAGCAATAGTCGAATTGGAATCTATTCCAGATCTTTTTCATATAATCTCGTAATGTCTCTTAAGAAATCCAGTAACCAGTTTTAAACTGTATTTATCTAAATTAAGCAGCGAAGTGCTTCTTATATCGTCTATGGTATACTTGCGATAGAATCCTGGGCAAACTGTTGCGTTTTGCCAAAATTTTTACTTCCTGAACTATCTTCCGAAAAGTGCTTGGAGGTAACAGATAGGACAATTCTCTTTTAACCAAGAGAAACATCCATCATCTTCCTCCCAGATATATCTTTCTGTGTCAGAATCCAGACGAGACTGATACTATCTAGTTTTTATTGATTCCAGTTTTTTTTCCCATAAGAGTAACTCAATAGACCTCCGGGCCTGCATGGTCCTCAGGAGGTTTCAAAATAGCAAAAACTTCGGCTTGAATGATGCTACTGTCATCATTTAATAGCCGTCTAGACGGTCTGGTTGTCAACGAAGATCCTATAGAACACTGTATTTGATGTGGCTAGGTCAACTGGAGCCTTAAGAGCCTTTAAAAAGCAAAAGCCTTTGTCTGAAAGACACTAAAGTCATCGTTTAATGTTTCTACGGGAATTGCTCTTAAACCAGTATTTTTGGATACCAGGTTATATTTATATTTGGATTAGGATAGCATAAGATCGGGCAGAATAAGAAGTTGAAAGTTTGTTAAAATCAAAGATCATTTGAACACCCACAGCTTACAGTGTCCTGTTGCAATGTACAATGACCCACAATTAACCAATAAATGCTCATTAACTGGCTTCTACATTCCACAATAGAGAGAAAAAAAGAGTGTCCAATTTGTTGTAATCCACGCTCTCTTGGTTAAACCTAGTGATCTGTTATTGATGTCATTTGAAGAAATGTCTCGTGGATAACTGATAAGTGCTCCGCATAAGACACATAAGGGCTATTATAATGGAGATTATTTCCGGTAGACCCACAATTCAATAAATGCTCATTAATAGGTCTCTGCACTCCGCATTAGTAATGAAGTGTAGACTTTATTGGAATTCACGCTCTCTTGGTTAAACCTAGTGACCTGCTATTGATGTCATTTGAAGAACTAAGGGATAGTTAACTGATAAGTGCTTCGCATTAGGGAGGAAGTGACAAAGTCTTCATAAGTACACATAGAGGGTTGTTATAATGAAGATTATTCTCGATTGACCCGTTTTGACAATTGACATAAAAGTTTAATGAATTCAGTGCTCGATTTGATTTGCTTCTTTTTCTATTGACAAATGGTCAACCAAATGAGAGAACTCGATCAAACCAGGGACAAACATGTGCAAATTTAGTAGGCAATACTTTTTGTCTGTGCTTTAGCAGTTAAGCGAATTCCTTTCGCATACCTACCTATATACCTATGCAATGGTAGGTACAATAAAATAAGAGTCCCTATGGTCCAACTTCTATTCAATTTAGACAAAGAAGCGAAATTCTTCCTCAGACAAGTACTTATCAGCGTCCCATAGTCTTCTGTGCTTACGGTTAGTCTAATGGAGGTAAGAGACATACCAATCCCTATATATTGGTCGATATTCGACTAATCGATTACAAAATTGCCCGGGATGCTACTGCAACATATATGAGTTTCACATAAAACTGTTGCATGAGCCGATGAGGGGAGTGAATGAAGACACTAACCAGTTTAGATTTAAGATTAAGGGTTGTAAAAAATCTCATTGCAGCTTAGCAATAGAAAAAGTAATGCTTTTAGTAGCCGTTTTGACATACAGAATCCACTTTTTAGCATGATAATGTGGGATTACATTACCTTTCCTTTCAAACCTTAATAAGGTGTATTGTAGAGCAACGAATGCAGGATATGTAGAGAGGATTTTAGAAGCAAGATTTCTTAATATTTTGCCCCACATTGCTCATCCTTCAATAAATCCGTTTTTCGTTTCAATTAAGCCACTTAGCTTTCGTCAAGCTTTTTGATATCGTATTTGAATTTTTAAACCTCCCACACCAGTGTAGTCAAATCAATACAATATTTTCAAATTAATTTTTGTTTTACATTCAATTGATTAAAACTGTTAAATGCATTACAGTACAGTTTATATGATTGATTTTGTTTAGACAATGAAGGCCAATAAGCTTGTTTTTTATGAAACTTCAAATGACAACGTAATTAAAGGGATTTTGTTGGTTTAACGGCATTAACAGCAATAACTCAGTAACAACTCAATAAAAAAAATTTACTACTCCGGCTTCAAACAATATCTTGTTGTTTCTTTGTGAATACGAAGTCAAAAACATATAAAAACCAATAAACGGTTTGGCTAAAAGCATCAGTTTCTTGCGAACTTTAAAGCACAACACAAAAAACCAAAAATTCAATAAACATGTACAAATCCGTAAGTAGTTGTTTTTTTTTGTTGCTTTTGAATATTTTTGGCATGTTTTTTTCCACCTTAGATAGCCTGTATTTCTATCTTCTGCTTGGCTGCTGTCAGCGCTGGTTTCATTGAAACCCAACATGTTGTCCAGGAACCTGTCTTAGCCAAAGTAGGCTCTGTGGTCCATAGTGCTCCTTCGGCTACGTCACATCAAAGCTTTACTCGCTATCACAATAAGGCTGTTGTTGAACCAGTTGTAGCTCCTGTGGTTAAGACCACAGTTCATGCTGCTCCCGTTGTATCGGTTGTTAAATCTGCTCCTGTTGTCCATACTTATGCTGCTGCCCCCGTTGTTCACTCTGTACCTGTTGTACATGCTGCTCCAGTGGTCCATGCTGCTCCAGTTGTACACAAGACTGTCTATCCAGCTACTTATGCTTTCCATCATTAAGTCTATGATTTGAGATAACGAGGTTTTGCTATACGATTTGTTTATTGTTGTTTAAAGTCCTTTTAATAAATTAATTAAGAAAGTTTAACAGTTTTTATTTTCTTTGATGTGAATTATGTGGATTACGAACTAGCGTCTTACACCACTGATGTTTTATGTGTTAATTTTAGACATGGGTGAAGGGACCTACTTCGTAGTCGCCAGTTTTTTTTTTGTTTTTGTTTTGAGAAACTTTTCATGACAATTTTATTTACTCTCATAAGTTTTTGCCAGTACATCTCACAATGCTTTCAAATCTTTCACCCAAAATATCCAATCTGGCATAAGCTGAGTGGCAAGTGGCGCCGTCCAGAATGAAATCACATATCGTAGGTGTTGAGTTCATCTAATTCAAGCCCAAAGAAGTTGGTAATCACATCAATACTCTTCGCGATTAACAGTGATTGTTTGGCTAAAGTCGTGCTCAAAGAAATATGAATTAATAATGCGGCAAGCCCAAAATCCTGCTCTTTGATTTCATTTGGATTGATATCGTCCCAAATACGACGTTTTTCTTTATGCACGTATTAATACATTCCCATTATTCGGCAATGAGACCCATATTGCGGATTATAACAATTTTGGGGTAATTTTCTAAGTGCTCCAAAGTCCATTTTGCGATTATATGTCGTTGTCTATGGTCGTTCGTTCGTAATTTGTCAAAACAAAGTAAATAAATTACAGCTAATTTGACAGATCTAGTTAGCGCCAACAAGATGGCCATTATTAACTGTCAAAGTGTGGAAATCCCTGTTGGAAGGCCCTAAATTTATTTAAAATTATAAGCTTCACTTATTGGTTGAATAAGAAAGGCTAAGTTTCTATAGTTTAGAATATTCTTCGTACAAAAATTAAGTTTTTGCTTGTTTCTAGACTAATACAACAGAACAAAAGTTTTTTAAGTGTCCAGTAGGAATATTATGATAAGAGTTCATAGCCCTTAAACCATCGAGATCAAACTCTTTTTTTAATCTCGAAAATTTTTTTTTTTTGAAATTCGAGTACGAATTACCTACTTGGGTGGGCTTCCCACTTTAGTGGCATATGTTTGGTGAAATTGAAATTATAAATAAGCTTCGCTCATATCTTCAAAAGGTGAAACAAATAACAATTTTTCCGTCCTGGAGGAACTTTATACCAAATCTGTAGAGATTAAGGTTCAAAACCAAGATTTTCTCAAAGGTTTGAATAAATGTTTACTTTGTAATTTTATCATAATGACAGTTTTTTTGATCATGTCTTATCTACTAAAGAAAATCTTTCAACATTTACGTTATAAAATTCGGCTCAAAATTAGTCAGTACACCTTTTACTTCTCGAAAAAGTGAACACAATAAGCAAGGTTCCTCGTGGCTATGTTTAGCATAATAATAGTTTCTCAATACTACATTCACTATAATATTGCTATACATTTCAAAAAGGCGATATTTCATGTAAACGATTGATGGTAACCCTATAATTCTAGAATCTGTTACAGTAACCAATGAATACCAATAACTAACTGAATAACCAGGAAAAGTTTCAAAGTTTCGAAAAAGTGAACACAATAAGCAAGGTTTCTCGTGGCTATGTTTAGCATAATAATAGTTTCTCAATACTACATTCACTATAATATTGCTATACATTTCAATAAGGCGTTATATCTTGTCAACGATTTATGGTAACCCTATAATTCTAGAATCTGTTACAGTAACCAATGAATACCAATAACTAACTGAATAACCAAGAAAAGCCTTACTTTCGACAGACAATAAAATAGCCCGTTATTTCTTAAAACCTTTGACTATTGTTTTTATTGGAAACTGGTTTTATAATCGTGCCCCCGGTTAGACATCTCTGACAAAAGGAAATACGAAAAGTTATTTCTTCGACAATTTCCTCGCCAGCTGATTTCTGGCTAGAATTCTGAGAGAAAAGAAAATCGCCATGAGAAGATTCTTAAAAATCTGTGACTCGGAGTCGACTTTAAATTGTAGGTCCCGCCACTCATGGACAAAATTAACATACACAACATAAAAGTTGTGAGAAGCTAGGGTGTAACGTATGTCTAAGTGAAATTACAGAAATTTTCATTTCTTTTCAAAGTAAATTTTTTTATTAAAACATAAAATTCAAATTCAAATTTCCTTCTCTTAATGATGAACAACATGGGTAAGGGGAGCAGCATGATGGACAACGGGAGCAGCATGAACAACAGGAGCAGCATGAACAACGGGCACAACTGGAGCTACAACGGCAACATTAGAATGAAGTTGAACATGAGATTGATGGGAAACAGCATGGTTTAAGACGGGTGTATGAACAGTCTTCACAACAGGCACAACAGGAGCAGCATGATAAGTATGGACTACAGGAGTTTCAACGGTCTTCACTACGGGTACAACAGGTTCCACAGCATGAACAGTGGTCTTGACAACGGGTTGTACAACGGGTGTAACAACAGCTTTATTGTGGACACGGGTAAAGCTTTGATGCGACACAGCTGATGGAGCACTGTGTACGACAGAGCCTACTTTGGCCAAGACAGGTTCCTGGACAACTGTGTGGTGTTCAGCCAAAAGGCCAGGAGCAGCCAAAGCCATTGAGACACAAGCAAAGAAGGCAAACTGAAAGAATATTTAAAAATTATTTTTTTTTTAATTTTTTTTCTTTTTTCTTCTTCTTTTCAATAAAAACTTACGAATTTGAACATTTTGTTTTGATTTTTTTCTAAAAATTTGATTCGATTGTTTTGAATACACAAAAGCAACTGATGATTCGCTGTATTTGGCAACGGAAATTTATAGTCACGTTTCGAAATGAAAGAGCTAAGCTTATAGGGCTAAACGCCTACATTGAACTTGAACTTTAACAAGAGCAAGCGCAAAAGCAAGAGCAAGAGAAAGAGAAAGAGTTTCATGTTTTTGTTTTTCAAAATCCTAATCCTATTAAACGAGTTACACCCAGAATTTCTAATTAGACAACCAGTATTGTAGACTCTACCTAATGATTTGACAATTTTGAAAAGCGATACATAGAATTGGTACGTAAATCAAGTACCAAATGAAATAAAGAGAATAACACTTGAAATATTGAAATCTGCAACCTTCAATTTGTCAATATAACAATAATTTATGTTTTTTGGGGTTTATAACCAAATAAAAATGATAAAAATAAACTACAAACAAACACAATTTTTTTTTTATTTATTTTAGCCTTTTATGTGTTTTTTTTTTGTAATAAAATTTAAGCCATTTAATGAGCATTTGTTTTGTCGTTTCTCTGTGTTTGAGAGTAAATTTAAAAATTTTCAACATGATGCCCGAATGATGAAGGCCAAATAAACCGGCTTAAACGGTTTTAAAGAAATTTCGATTCCTTTACGATTTCTTTCCGTTCCGTTTTTGGTGTTTAAACTATAAAAACCAAACATTTCGTTGAAGATATCAACAGTTTCTTACGAACTTTAAAACAAACAATATCATCCATTCATTAAACATGTACAAATCTGTAAGTTCTTTGATACGCATTATCCACATTATCCAGAATATTCTTGAAGTTATTTTGAAATATTGTACTCCCCCTTAGATTGCCTGTATTGCTATCTTCTGCTTGGCTGCTGTCAGCGCTGGTTTCGTTGAAACTCAACATGTTGTCCATGAACCCGTTTTGGCTAAAGTAGGCTCTGTGGTACATAGTGCTCCATCGGCTACGTCACATCAAAGCTTTACCCGCTATCACAATAAGGCTGTTGTAGAATCAGTTGTAGCTCCTGTGGTTAAGACCACTGTACATGCTGCTCCCGTTGTATCGGTTGTTAAATCTGCTCCCGTTGTCCATACTTATGCTGCTGCTCCCGTTGTTCACTCTGTACCTGTTGTACATGCTGCTCCCGTGGTACACAAGACTGTGTACCCAGCTGCTTATACCCTCCACCATCATTAAGCAAACGATTTTATAGACGAATATGTTGTGATATGATATGTTTATTGTTTAAAAATAATATTTTTTATATAATAAAAAAACACGTTAAATAATACTGAAAGATATTTCATATATTCATCTTCATTTTAACCACGCCCTTTTTAAGTGGGCGTAAGCATAAAATTTTTTAAGTAAGAATTCTTTAATTCTTTTGGGGCTCTATTTAATTCTAAAAAAAAAATGAATGAAGGATGAACTTCTCATTAGAAATTATAGGAAGTGGGCGTGGTTCTTAAATAACACAAGTTTGAAAATCTATTTTTTCTCGGTTAAAGAAATTTTGTTCAGCTCCCATAAAATACGAGAATTGAGGTTATCTTGCCTCTTCAACCATTGGACTCTTTCCCACAAAATGATGGGGCACGCTTTACTACTGCATAATGTTAAATCGACCAGGGATTTTTTTTTTGGATTAACATACAAACTCACACTCCCTCAGAGAGCTTTTGATAAGCTAGCACTGAATATATCATACGGATAACCTAACCAGACCAGCGTTATTCAGGTGGAGATTTGTGCTTTTGAACAAACTGCCAAGAACCTACCTCCTTCGAACTCGATCGTATGTGTGGACAGTCAATTAAAGTGCTGTGATTCCATTTCAGATTAAATCAAAGCACACAAGGAGTTGCATAGACTCTCTACACCGTAAACGTTGACATCCGTCTATGCTAGGCTACGAACCTCTGTGGCACCGAAAGAAACAATAACGGTTTTCACTAGTCAGTATTTCCTAGATGTTACAGACATTCAACTTTGGCTTCGCAGTTGATCTTTATGATTTGTTGGGCTTCAGGGTATTGCAACGTGTTCATCTTTGGTAGTCAAGTTTGATTCTTGATTCTCTACGATATTCAAGCAGCATTATATACTCGAAATAGTTTTTTTTAGTAGCTCTTGACATCAACTTAATTGCTTACAAACGTTTTGAACTGAATGCCAGATTGGTTCTCAATAACGTATTGAGCTTGAAACCTATCTTCTTGGAGAACGGCTTACAATTCATTATGAAGTTGAAATTCTCAAACCAAAAATAGCTCTCTGGTGTATTCGAACGTGCGAGGCCTAACCTCCTCTTACGATAGAATTTAGAAAAGGAAAAAATTAAAGGCTTCAATCCTTTTCCAAATAATTCATGCAGAGGTCTCCTGGCCCTCCAAGTAAGACTAAAGTTGGACTCAGTTATATTCAATACCTTTCCATAGAATATAATGCTTTCCCATAGAAGCCGTTGTTTCTTAGCAGGAATAGGTGGTAACCTATAACCAACTAGCGGTAACCCTATCATCCTAGAACCTGCAATAATAGACTTCTTGCATCCTTGATTGTTGGCAATGAAACGAAGCAAGTAAAAGATGAAAAAAGAGAGCCGCCCTATACCCTTTAAAAAAGCTAAAGGAATCATAATAAACAATAGATTTCGTTTAATTTAGGATAAACGGCAAAACGCCATTTTAGCTATTAAGGACCAGCCGTCTGTTTTGTAATACCCTCCATGAAAAAGTCTACAAAAATAATTTTTCAATTAAAATTTATTTTTAAATCGTGTTTTATAATCTAATGAATGGCATGATAAGCAACTGGAGCAGAGTGTACTACTGGCACTGAGTGGACTACGGGGGCAGCAGCAGCATAAGTGTGTACAACGGGGGCAGCAACGGACTTTAGAACAGGAGCAGCAGCATAAGTATGTACAACAGGAGCGGAAACAGTTTTCACAACAGGAGCAGCAGCAGTATAGGTGTGTACAACAGGAGCGGAAACAGTTTTCACAACAGGAGCAGCAGCAGCATAGGTGTGTACAACGGGAGCAGCAACAGTTTTTACAACAGGAGCAGCAGCAGCATAGGTGTGTACAACAGGAGCTGTTTCATAAGAGTGCACAACGGGAGAGGAAACAGTTTTAACAACTGGAGCAGCAGCAGCGTAGGTGGCAACTACAGGTACTTTCCTCTCCAAATTGGTGAAACTTTGGTGGGTAATAGCCGATGAAGCACTGGTATCCACTACAGCTGTTTTCGTTAAAACAGCAGGTTGTACTACAGCATGATGGGTTTCTGCTACAAAACCGGGAGCAGCTGAAGCTACAGCAACCAATGCGAAAACGGCAATAAATTTGAACATTTTTTTGTCGTGGTGGTGGATGAAGAAGTTGTTACAACTTTAAAGTTTAGAATTAAACTGATGCCTTAACCATGGTTTGGTTGACAATTTATATTGAAAATTAAACCAAAAAATTTTTAAAATATTTTCTTCATTTTCTGTTGTAAATTTAATGTTTTTTTTAAATGTTTTTGTTATGTTTAAACGTTTGTCCAAACTTTAACCGGTTTTTTCTTTTTTTTTTTTCGATTATTTTCTTGTAAGTACTCGTAGTCATGGTGAGATATTGTGACATTGTTTTGATTGATTCTTGAGTTTGCTTTGCTCGAATTACCAATTGTCTGATGATTTGCATTAAATGAACAAAAAAAAAGTGGTGAAATATACAAAGAGCGGCTTAAATATTCCGGATGTCAAAAGGGATTATATTCAGCAAGTGTGTTGTTTTTATTTTTTTTGAATAGTTTTTGTTGTCCAACTAAGCCGCTTTTATATCGTACTCGAGCTATTTTTGACATTTTTCTCTGCAAATGTTATTAAGTTTCATAAAAAATATTTTTTTTAGGTTTCTTTATCGGATTTTAATCCTGTTTGATGATTTGCGAGTCAGATTAATTTGATTATGTTTTGTACGTGAAAATGGGCCAAATATGGACCACACAAACACTGTATTCTGTATTCAGTTGAAAAAGACTCTGTTTTGAAGAACTATGAAAAGCTTGTGCAATAGTTAGAGTCAAATAATCTGATCATCAATGTGCAATACATTCATACATACATACATACATAATGGGTCATTACAATCCTTCAGTCACACCACTTGTGTTGTGTGTTGTAATTTTACAAATGAGTGGCGGGACCTGCAAACTTTTGAGAAACCTTTTCATGGGAATTTGGCAATATTAGTTCATATTTCGTTTAGTTGGAGATGTCTGATGTGTAGTTTGAACCTTGGCTCATGTCTAATAAGTCAGCACACTAACTCCTAGACTACGGTGGCTCAACATGCCTTACAGTTTCCATAAAACCTGTTCTACTGTTGATTTATTGATGTTACTCTCTCGATAAGATGGCATCACTTCAAATGTTTAGAGGTAACAAGGTTGTAGTTCCAGATATTTCCAGAACTATTGATGGTGTGTGGCACGCTACATTGATTTTGATATCGGTAGCCGGCTTCTTCGATTTATATCGAGCTTTATCGAGTTGCTGATGACAACAATATTCATCATTCACAATTCCTTAATCGTAGATCAAGCTCTTTGAAAATTGAGACGATAAAGATTATGAATGACTTATTACGGCATAGTATAGATCAGGCCTGAATATTGGTGTCAGAAGAACTTGATGTTTAAGGCACTAAAGTTCAGTGCAATGTTCTCTGGAATTTAAGTATTTTTAAAGCGTCAAAAGAAGCGCTCAAGAGCCCTGATTTCTTATGACAATGCAATAAATATTCCACTTCATTATCCGCTTACGGCACAGGCCTATGGTGCTAATTAATAATGTGAAGGGGAATACCTTTGATTTCCATTGAAAAAATGTTGTCGTAGTTTAGTAGGTAGTGTGGTGGCTTCAACCCCAGGTCAGAGCCCATGTCAGACATCTTCTGCAAAAACGAAATCGGAAAAAATTATTTCTTCAGCGGTGTCCTCTCAACAGATTTCTGGCAAAAACTCTGGGAGTAACTAAAATTGCCATGAAAAGTTTCCCAAAAATCTGCCGTTCGCAGTCGACATTAAACTGTCGGTCCCGCCACACATGGATAAAATTAACACACAAAACATAAGTGGTAAGAGAAACTAGGTTGTTGTTCTGAATGACACAATGTGACTTGTTTTGTGTTAATATATCGCTGCTACAATGTTTCTCCGAAGTAATCAAAATTTTCTTAACACGTTGACTGCATTGACTGCGGCAGTTTTCAGAAAACTGGCCAAAAATGTCGATTTGATTTTTTTACATTGTATTGCTATGAGATAACTCGTAGTTGGCTTCCTAGAAGGGAACGCAATCTACGAGTTATCTCCTAGTTGGCAGTCAACGTGTTAAAGCACGTCCGGCAGCGAATCATTCATTACAAAGAACATTTGTTTCTTAGCTGCAATGGTCCTCTGGGGAACGCTCTTTCTTTATAAGTTTTTCGAATCTAATGTCAGTAAACACTATTCCTTCTTTTCTAACTTTCACAGCCTATTATACTAGTTACAACACATGGAATTGCTTGATTACCGCCTATATTCTAGATTTTTAGGTTTTAGTTGTCCTTGGCAACTCAAATAGCAAAAAAATATTGCGACACTAGTAGTCCATGCTGATGCCACTACTGTTTTTAATTGTTAATATTAAAGCGAGCCCTATTGCTAACAGATATGCTGCTGCTGGTTCTGTAATTAAAAGTGGCTCCAGCCTGAAATAATAAAAAAAAGAATCACAATCCATATACTGCATAAGATTTGTTCATAATGTTTACAAGGGCCAACACAAATTTTCGCAATATTTTCCTCATAATAATGATGGTGGATGATGATGGTGTTGATTGGTAATCATAGTTTATTTTTCGTTGGAAAACATTTTCATTATCGTAATGGTTATGCTGGCAATAATTTTTTGTATTGTATTGCTTTCGTTATTCAATGAACTTGCCTTGTATTCTGTATATTTTTGTTATTGTATTTGTTCTTCTATGAACATTATTACCGAAATTATGTGAACATTATTACCGAAATTCAGTTCATACTTGTGCCTTACTTTTCTTATGCACTGTAATTTAAGTAAGAGACTCAAACAGAACTGGATAGTCTTACTTAATGTTGTATTTTCATTAACTTTTCATGAAAAACATTTCACACAGTGGGCCAGAATAACTTTTTATTTTGTAGAAAAATGTTTTGAAGGCAAATTTGAATTTTAGTCTCTTTACTTTTGGTGTTAATTTAAATACGGGTTTTGATGTATTTTTGTAAAGAAAATTAAGGAGAGTTTAGTAGAGTGTAGCCTATATGTCTTAGAAAAAAAATTTTATGCAGCTCTTTTCGACTAGATCCTTATTGACTGAGTACCTCTGATGTCATAGTTAGCATTCAGTTTTTTTTAATAATGCCAAAGGTTAGGTAGGCAGGTAGCTTGCAGTCTTTTGGCAAGTTCACTCGGTGTCCCATATGGTCCGTTTTGTTACGCAGAGTGAAGAAAGTGCACTTGTCATGATGCATTAGTGGTGGGTTTGAACCAAACCGAGTTCCAAATGAAACCGGCAAGCCTCCTTAGTGGCACGTTTGCCACCATGTTCAGACCTTCAAACGTTCTGTCAACCAAAAACCGATGTCTTTTGACTCCGTTTCCTCTGCTGTCAGCTTCTGCAGTAATCCTGAATCCAAATCCTGTCACCAAAACTGTCAATTGCACAGTATCCTCGATAAACCTGTTTTCTTGTGTAACATGATTTGAAAGTAATTTTAGTCTCTTTATTTTTGGTGTTAATTTAAATACGGGTTCTGAAGCGTTACAGACTATTTTACTCAGTGACTCACATGGCCCATTGTATTATTCATTGCAAGGTAAGCGTTCTTGTCCTGATCCCTTAGTGATAGGTTTAAATGACCCCGAGTTTCGGATAAAACCGGTGCGTTTGTAGGGTATTCGTATGAAAGGTGTTGTACCGATTCCGTTTCCTGCACATCATGGAGTAATCCTGGTGGGCCAGACCGAGTCTGTCAGCGTAACTGGAAATTGCTCAGTGGCTCGTTAGAATTCCTATTGGAATGAAAAGCGTTCTTTTGTATTTCTTTTGTCATGCAGTGCTGTCCACTGCTGTACACAGCAGTTTAATTCGGCAATCAGGTATGTTAGACCTCTTATGGTTTGTTGAATTCCACGTTGCTAATTTGGAAAAGTATTCTAGTAGAGGCACATAAACCCCTCTATCATCTCCTACATCTCTGTCGTATCCTTCCATTCTTGACGGCTTGTCGGCCTCTTCGTTTCCCTTTATGCGACAGTGGTGCGGACCCTGGTAGAGGCTGGTGTTATGCCAATGTAGACGTATGTTCTATGGTAAGTTATATCATACCATACGTATGAATTCAAATCGAGGGGAACATAGGTTGAGTAAAAAGTTTTAGTACAATGAGATGAAAGCATTATGACTCTTAAAGTTAAGATTACATGACGAATATATTGTAAAAAAAAATTGTTATTGTTCCACTGTTACTTTCCTGTAATCTATAACTGTTGCCTTTGAACAAGTAACCACAATGGCATTCTCTGTTCTATTACAGAAATTTTGTTTCATAATTTCCAGAGCAATGAAATGAATTGCGAAAATAATTCATTGAGACTACAATAGCTAAGTTCAAATAATTTTCCGAATATTATCGTGTAAAAAAGCAATTTCATTATGCTGCATTAATTAAGACCTTTTTGATCACATAAACTATTGAATGGTTTTTTAATAACTTTTTTAAAAGCATTTTAACTACCCAAAAGGTAGCTACACATACGAAATCATACATATGAAGTTGAAAAACGTATATAAAACCATTTGCAGTTTGCAATCATATCAACAGTTACACTTTAAGTCTTCAAAGTAAACTATCACGTACTCACCTTAAGCAAAATGTTTAAATTCGTAAGTTTATTGCGTATTTTTTTTTTTTCAAAAAAAAATTTTCAAGTTAAAAATCAAAAAATTTAATTTTTTCTTTAAAAGATTGCTTTCTTCGCTTTATTGGCCGTAGCATCCGCTGCTCCTGGTTTTTTGACTGAAACCCATCATACGGTTATACAACCAGCCGTTTTAACTAAAACTGCTGTGGTAGATAACAGTGCCTCATCGGCTATTACCCATCAAAGTTTTACTAATTTGGAGAAGAAGGTACCCGTAGTTGCTGCCAAGGCTGTGGTTCATACTTATGCTGCTGCTCCTGTCATTAAAACCGTTTCTGCGCCTGTTGTACACACTTATGCCGCTGCTCCAGTCGTAAAGACCGTTGCTACCCCAGTTGTACACACTTATGCTGCTGCTCCTGTTGTCCATACTTATGCTGTTGCAGCTCCCGTTGTAAAAAAAACTGTTGTTCATTCTGCTCCAATTGTAAAGACAGTAGTTTCATCTCCTGTAGTTTACTCTAGCTTACATCACTAAGAGAAATTGTTACTTGTTTGTGCTTGAATTGGAATCATGTGATCATAATTACGCTTATGAAATAAATTGTTGAAATTGTGTTTAAGATAAATTATGAGTTTTTAATTTTTAGAAATCTTTTAGCTTCTCACACCACTTATGTTATGTTTGGTAATTTCATCTATGAGTGGCGTATCGTAGGGTTTAACCCCGACACTGAACTGCAAAATTTGGAAAGCTTTGCTTGCCAATTTTATTTCCTAACAGAGTTTTTTGGCTAAATACTGTTTGGAGTAAGCCGGCGAAGAAATATTTTTTTGTATTTCGTTTAGTTTGAGGTGTCTGAGCTGGGGTTTGAACCACAGATTGTCGTCTAATGAGGCAATACACTATCTACTAGACTACGGCGACTTCTTTAGATTATAGCTTCCATAAAAGTCGTTGTAAAATATATTCAGCCTTTGGGTTGTATGCCTGCTGGCCCGCAACCCGGTATGACCATATAAATTAGTTACATTTGTCGAGACTCTATACATTTTTGAATTTTTCTTTTGCTAATACGAGAAGTCCATGTGAATTCATTCTAAATTAGTTGGTACTTTCGATGGTCCTTTATTTAGAAATTTACATGTGGCAGCAGCTGTTGAATGTTACGTTATCCTCTATAGAGAGTATTGTAATATCCAAGGCCGTTTACTTATAAAATTAACACTCAAGCTGCATAGTTAGGCCTTTACCTTGACTAAAGTGCTGTTGGTCAATAAAGGCCAATCATGAAATAGGCTAGTTTAAGGGGCAATCTAAAATGATTGAGCTTATCGTGCAATCCAAGGCCAACAATGGAATGGAATTATATTCAAAAGAATTTTCCATATACGCATTGTAGACAGCACTCAGTTATATTTGTGGTCTTGTAGTCCTTGATGTTTGTTTCTAAAAGAGTTCAACAATATCAGTTGGAAAATCAACATATCAACATGGACTTCCGAACTTTGTCCGTTGATAACAGCCACCTTGTTGATACTGGCCATCTTATTGAAGCTACTTTCGTCAAATTTGTTGCCCTTTATTCAATTTGTTTTGCGAAAAATATCATCGATGGATACAGCATTCAACAACATGTGCAAAAAAGTTCTCTCATCAAAATAAGTGCTCGGTTCAGACAATGTTTGCATTGAAAAATAATCTTTTCAGTAATGAGACCCTTTTCTGGATGAATGTGGACATGAACAAAACAAAATTTCGTATTTAGGACGATATCAGGATGCACATGTGAACCAAATTTGGCATTATCGGTCCATATTTCTTTGCAAACAATGATGGGCGGTCATGTCATAACTGTCAACGGCGAACACTATAGGCCGATGGTAACCAATTTCTGTGCCCATATTACCATATTGCATATTCTGCAGAAGTGATTTGAGGGCATGGTCATGGGAATTGGCCACCGTTGTTAGACTATTTATTGTGCGTGTTTCTTAGAGAAGCCATGGTGCTATATTCTCCCGCGTTACCTCTCAGCAGATTTTTGTCAAAAATTCTGAGAGTAAATAGAAACGTTTTTAAAGTAGCTATTGTTCGGAGTCGACTTTAAACTGTAGATCGCGCTACTCAAAATTTAAATTTAACACACACAACATAAATAGTGGGACACTGAAGGGTTGTATGTATGTTTGTATGGATACTCCACACACAGTGGTATGAATAGGTCCTTCAAGCGAATACAAATCTCAATGACGTCTCATCCGCACTTCGATTTATTTAAAGTTAAAGATAGTAAGCGCTTAATGAAAGACTCTATTTTTAAAGAAATCTTTCTTAATATTGAAGAAATTTTCCTTAAATTGAATTTAATTTGAATCAAAATTAAGCCAACACAGTACAATAATAGAAACCGAAACCGATACCATAAGTATTTTTAATATTGTTGCTGTTGCGGCGGACAAAATAATTCTAAATTTGTTTTTTTCCATTATAGACACGTGATATTGCCATAAGAAATGTTCTTCTTATGCTATTATTGGCTCTTGAATTGTCAATCGAATGCAACCAACCATAACAAGTGTCCAGTTGCACATGTTAGCCTAGCGAAATTATGATTAAATTTTGTGAATCATGTTGTTTTGTGTGTTTTTTAAATACAATATTATTTAATATTATAATTAATTAATAATAAAAAAATGTTTAATTAATACAATATATTATTGTAACGGTAATTATTATAAAATTTATTTTCAACATGCCATGTGTGCATAAAATTTTATTTCATTGAAGTCAATTAGGGAATAAAAAAATTGTCAAAAAAGAAAAAAAAAAATAAATACAAATTTGAATTGAATTCAATTGAATTAAATTGAATTGAATTTGTCACACAATAGTATTTTTAATTATTTTTTTCTTTTATTTTCTAAAAATTAAAAATTAACAACGAAATTCAGCCTTGAGTTGACGTGAATTTGCTCGAATTAAACAAAGAACAGGAAGTTTAAACAAAGAACAGGAAGTTTATTTTTCTTAGATACAATACATAGACCATTTTATTTAGAAACGGAAGTGTTTTGCATTTGAAATTCAATTTAACAAATACCGGTTTTCGATTCTTGCTTTCTATTTCACCGGCAATGAACCATTATGAACCAAAATCCGTTTATTTTCCCTTGTGAATTTCGAATTTGTTTTAAGTTACAAGAAGGATATTCTAGCGCTATGTCATTAGCAATACGAATTTTCGCAACTGCATGGACCAGGAACCCATACATACATAAATAATTGGTCATTACAACCCTTTTATTAGGGTAACAACCTAGTTTCTCACATCATTTATGTTGTGTGTGTGTGTTAATTTTATACATAAGTGGCGAGACTCCGAACGACAGAGTTTTGAGAAAACTTTTCTTGGCAATTTTATTTAGTTTCAGAGCTGTTGACAGAAATCTGCGGAGAGAAAGTCAAAGCAGAAATATTTTGTCATATTTCGTTGTGTTTGAGATGTTTGACCTGGGGTTTGAAGCGAGGTCTCACGTCTAATAAGCAAACACACTACCTACTAGACTGCGGCGACATCTAAAGCCTATACCGAAGTAATTGAGAGGTCGGTGGGCTATAGTACATATAAGAAGCAAAAGGTTGTCGTTGGAATGGAATCATCAAGTCTCTAGAGGACTTGGTTGATAAAATAATTGAATATTCTACATTACGATACATGTCTTGTGCTAATTGCACTCATGGACTTAGTATGGTTGGTAGTGTGAGAGTAGAAGAGTTAATTCTACTCTGTTTGGCCGTTTATCCTATTCTAAGATAACCAGGAACATTCTCAGGAACATATTCTGTTCTGATAATGAAAAAAGTCATAACCTTATTGACTGTCAGATTAAAAATAAAAAATTTAATTGTCCTCAGTCTAAGGAAATACGGAATATATTAAGTCAAGGTTTAAAAGAATGATAAAAAATTTCAAAGACATTTAGAGAAGTAAAGGGAATTCGAAAATTATTGGGGGTTACTTCGTTTGCATTGAATATAATTGGTCAGTTATCTGACGATAACCAGCGTCTTGTAGATACCAAAGGAAGAGCGGCGTCCTGTATTCACTGTGTGCCCCTGCCAGTGGTTTTAACGTTCCTATACTTCACTAATCAAGTTTGTTTGACCAGTGACAGTTCATAGTTCCTTGTATAGCATTGGCTGGATTTGTTCGTGCTGTGACATAATAATACTAAATCGCCTGTATCGCCTAGCTCTCCGAGAGGGTAGATAAATTCCCAATATATTCCTGGTTGTCAAAAGTCAAATACTTCAACCATACAGTATAGAAATATTATGAAAAGCTATGAAGACAACAAGCAGCCTTGTTTATACATGATCTGTTCACCCAAATTGCTCGTTTTTGTTTTCACACTCAAGAATTGATCACTTCGCTGAATTGTTTTCTAGAAAAGCTATTTCCGTAGTTGTTGCTCCAAAATTCTCTACATGCTGTATACAGCATAACAGTTATACTAGTCGGCTCAGCTTTAAAGCACTCCCCCCGATATCATGCCTAAACTTTGGAACAAGAAAATACTTTAAATGGTATGTTAAAAACCATTTTTTTTCATTAGTAAACAGCACTCAGGGTATGGCTCCTACTTATGCAGTGCATTCTGTTGAATCTAGGATAATAGGTTAAGAAAGGGAGGAAAATATTATTAGATGTGTTGTGTGCACTAATATTTGTGTCATGAAGGTTTTTTCAATAGAGATGTATTCAGATCAACTATCTGAGCCTTTTTAGGGGGATGACCCGTACACATGCAATGGTAAATAGACTGTGAATGATTGGAAAGAAAGGTTATGAATATTTTCTTAGCGGGTGAAATTCCAGGAGGAAAGAATGTATTCTATTACATACATACATACATACATACATACATAATTGGTCATTACAATCCTTCAATTAGGATTACGACCTAGCTTCTCAACCCTGTTACGTTGTGTGTGTAAGTTCTGGATTATGGAGAAATTTTTCATGGCAATTTTATTTACTATGCTGAGGGGAAGTCGTCGAAAAAATATTTTTTTAGAATAATTCGTTTTGTTAGAGATGTCCGACCTGGGATTTGAACTGTGGTCTCACGTCTAATAAGCTGATACATTTTTTTTTTGCTAGATTATGGCTACTTTACGTACGCTATTATGATTAAAATGCACGATTTTTCAGGAAGAAGGATTTTAATTTTTGTTGAGCTTGTTCAGGTTTGCTGCCGATTAAGGCATAGAAGGATGATAAAGTCCGCACATTATTCGTATTGATCTCTTATGATTTATTAATCATTCGTCCACTGGACACGGTGTGTCATACTATCCAACAGATCCCTTAATCCATAGAATGACCCGTTTCTAGGTCTCTTGGGGTCTAGACACACGTACATGTGGACTTAAGAAGTAGAATTAAGTGGCAGTGCAGTTTGCTTAGCCTATGGTCTGTTCTAGCCAAGAACTTTACACTTTTTTAAACAACATAGACCAGTGTTGGATAAATTTAAAATCGATAAATTGTGGGTAAGATTTGACGATTTAAGGAATTTAATTTGTGATGAAATAGGCTTCTTAAAAGCAATGGCAATTAATTTTCAAAGAAATAACAATTTTTAGTAGGGCATTACATGGTTTTTAATTTTTTTTTTATTTCGTTGATATAAACAAACTGTTTATTGCCCATAAATTACTAGTTCCTTGAACTATTTATTTTATTAAATTCATATTTTTAATGCTCAGTGTGTTTACAATAAAAACTTTAAAGAAATAAATCAACCTGTTGCCTTCAATAAAAATTTCTTTCCATTTTACTCTTGCCATTACAATTACGTTGACATTGACATGCAACATTAAAGGTTTATTATACGAATTATAATTTAATTTTTCCTTTTTTTTTATTTATCTTTTGTTTAAACATTAAAAAAAATATTATAATCAAAATGAGATCATAATAAAACCAAGAAGCCTCAATTGTACTTCATGAAATGAAAAGAATTCTTTACAATTGAAAACTAAGCCAAGGATATACCACAGCGCCACCACAATAAAATCAATTGAAAAACAAAAAAAAAAAACGATTTTTTTTTTTGAAAAATTGTAACAAAATTATGGCATTGTGCTGATGGTAGTGGCCAAATGCTGGAATGCAATAATTTATGCATAGTGGGGCCTATAGATCGCATTTACAATAATTACAATTACAACAACATTCGACAACAATAACACAAAAGTATGAGGGCCCGAATGTCAAGGCCATTAAAATAGTGTTTTTAAGGTAAAGAAAACCCTAATTTTTAAGTACATTGTTTACCACAGTCCTCAGTTTCATATCTTGACGTACTTAAAGTTCAAACATTAAAATGAAATTAAAAAGTCATGTTAAATAAAATTAAAAAAACCTTCTGCAATGTCTTATAATCTTAAAAAAAAAATACGATTATAATCGCCTTTATTTTGGAAATAAAACAAAAAATAATTACGATGCACTTTAAAGATTGTAACAGGCAATCTGACGGATGGATTTAAACGTACGTGTTTATAACGTATCTTTGATTTATGTTTTGCTTGTTTATGTAAATTTTTTTATGGCGACTGTTTTTTTTTATAGTTTCGTTGTTTTTTTTTCTTAATTTCTTCTCCTCTTCTTCTTCGGCCTTTAATGTGTTCCAGCTTTAAACCAATTATGCTGTGGTTTACATCCGTGAATATGTGATCACAATCTTTCAAATCAAAAGTTTACTTTCAGTCCTAATCTATGCAGCAGATTTGAACAGAAATTTTTCATTACAGGAACTGAGAAGGACAGGAATACGTAGCAACAAACTCTTATAAATCGCTCCTTCTCTTCACTGGGACACCGAAAAATGCAATACCCATTGCAATCTCTGTAGTCTAGTAGAAAGTACGTTGGTTTATTAGACATGAGCCCACAGTTCAACTCTTATTTCTTCGGCGACTTCCTGTCAGCAGATTTCTGGTAAAAAATTTTGAGAGTAAATGAAATTGCCATGAAAAGTTCCACAAAAATCTGTCTTTTGTCTTTAAACACTAGGTCCCGCCACTCATGTATAAAATTAACGCACAGAACATAAGTGCTGTGAGAAGCTAGGTTGTAGTCCGGACTGAATGATTGTAATGATCAATTATGTATATATACGCGGTATAGTCAGTCTACTGTCTATTTGCATGTTACTCAACCCTTATACATCGTTCAGGGTATTCTTATGGGGTCCTGTGAAATTCTATTGCTGTTTAATGAGCTTCATTAAGTTGCTAATTCTTGGGCAGAAGCATTACTTTCATTACCTTTACAATTTTTTAACCTTGCTCGCAACGGATTCCATTTACATTTTTCTACATCGCAATGTAGGTTATCCTTTACTATTCCATTGGACCTATTTTATGTAAAGAAACGCTCTTTTCACAGAAGTTTTTCCTGTTGCAATATAAATAGAACCAAATCCATAGAGACTACTCTTTCTTTCTTCTTAGATTAGGTTTGCGGATAGCTTGCCGTTCACAGGCAAGTTCATTAGGTGGTCCATATGGCCCATTATGTTATCCAGTGTTTCCTATGTCCCTCTTTGTCACAATAATTTTTTTTAATCCTAAACAATACACAGCGTGAGTAGGGAAATTCACTTGTAAAGTTAACACTTTATTGGTGGTTTTCTGGCGGGGTGGGCTTTCTTTGATTATTTTTGTTGATGATGTAATGCGGTGTCTACTCACCACAATTTAAGGTTCTGTTTTTTCGCAAATAAATAGGCTCTTCTTAACAGAGACGAAATTTTCTTTACGCGTGTTTAAGTTTTAGACTAGAAGTACAATTCTTAAAGTGTCGTATTATTTTCTCTAAGCTGTCTGCCAGACTGAAATCGCCGTAGTCTATAAGGTAGTGTGTTGGCATATTAGATGAGAGCCCGTGGTTCAAACCTCATTCTGATGAATGAACAAATATTTCTTCCGCGAACTTTCTCCCATCAGCCTTCTGGCAAAAACTGTAAGAGTAAATAATATAGCCAAGATATGTTTCTCAAAAAGTCTGTTGTTCGCAATCGATCCTAAGCTGTAAATTCCGCCTCTTATAGATAAAAATCACAAACACAACATAGGTGGTGTGCGTAGCTAATTAAGCGAACTCTGCTAGGGAGTTCAGCTCATTTGGAATTTAATGTTCGTTTATCAGCGCAGCAGTTGCATGGCTAAAAGGAATCTACATGAGAATGGAAAGCATGGCTCGCTCTTGCTACTTTTTAATTTTAATAAGAAGACTTGAGTCGTATTTTAACTATACTTTCAAGCTGTCCTAATTTTCTTTTACATTTTTCTATACATTTTTGCTTGGTTTCAGTTTCATTAATCAAGGGAGATTAGTGTTGTAAGACAATAGCTTCTAGGACGATAGGGATGCCGTCGAAAAAAAAAAATTAAATAAAATACTTTTTCGTGTATATCGTTTTGTTGGAGATGTTAGGCCTGGGAATTGAACCATGGTCTCGCGTCTAATAAACCGACACACTACCTACTAGACTATGGCGACTAGGATTGTCATTTGCCGTTGCTAAAAATAGCGCTCCTGCTCTGTAAACAGAGTTGACTTCGTAATGCCTTTCTATGATATTCGTTTTGAATTTTATTTTGATGTTATCCAGTCTATGGGATTAGTAATCAGAGACCTTTCTGGATGCATTATCAAGAGATGCGTGAATAGGAAACGAAGAAAAGTTTCTAAACATATTCGGATCATAGGAACATTATTCTGAGAAACAATTTATGGACTTTGGCTCATAAGAATATGCCGTTGTAGTGAAGTGACAATTCTCTTTCAGCATTACCGTAATTAGCGAATTCCAGGACCAGTGGTCCGCAAATATAATAAGAAGGCGAATAAGGAACGAATGAGCAAAAATCGTTATTTAAAATGAAACAAATTTTTAACAATGTAAAGTTCTTTAGATTTAACACAACATTTATTTAAGAAACAGAAAAAATAAATCACATTCAACAGCTAGAGAAACTCATAATCAATATTGTCCTTCAATGATGATGTACAGACAACACAGGAGCACTATGGACCACAGGCACAGTGTGTACAATGGGAGCAGCATGATAAGTATGCACAACAGGAGTGTGTACAGTTTTGACAACAGACACGGCTGGTTGAACGGTTTTCACAACAACAGGAGCAGCATGTACTGTGGTCTTAACCACAGGCGCTAAAATGGGTTGCACCACAGATGTCTTGCCATGAACTTGAGTTATACTTTGATGTGATACTGCAGAGGGCGATGAGTGAACAATATGACCCACTTTGGCTAAGGCAGGCTCCTGGACAACATGGTGGGTGCTAACTAAACCGGCGGAGACAGTGGCGGCCAAAAGCAAAGTGGCAAAAATGGTGACCTAAAAAAAAAAATTCGATAAAAAAATAAAAAATAAAAAATAAAAACAAAAACATTTATTTTGAAGAAATGTTTTAAAAAACTTACAAATTTAAACATTTTGTTGTGAGTTGTGTGTGAGAAGAAATAGTTTTCAATAATAAATTGAGTTGTTAACTGATACCGTTTAGCTGACCATGCACTGCTTATATACCTTAGGTGTGACATAAACTTGTCTTAGGCCTGCAGTTAAAATTATTAAATGAAACCTAAAGGAAAAAGAAGTTACAGAGTGGTTATTTCAATTTGTTTTTAACGTAAATGCATACAGTAGCTGCCGTAATAATAGTGTTGACCTTCATTTCACACACAACTTAAAAGTGAAACACTTAGCGCTACTGACACATTAATTTTATACTGAAGATAAAGATTGTTATCTTTTGATTCCAAAAACAGTTTCAGCAGCTTTTATGCGTTATGCTACTGCGGCTGTGGCTGCTGCTACTACTGCTGGTGTTACCGTGGCTGCTGTTGATAACAATATTCAATTAAGATTATTGTGCTTAATTGACAATTTTGTGATGGTGCAATAAAGTCATTTTAGCCTTAAAGCTGGAGTATTGTTCCTTGGCAGTGCTGGGCTAATTTAAAGCGATTTCTTCTTAATCCTCAGTTGCTGTTGCTATTCACTGCTTAGTTCCTTTGGTGAGCAACTAAGTAGGATAAGTGATGAATATTAGATAGAAAGAGCTCCAATGGTATCGCCTTTTATTTTAAATAAAGTTCAACAATTTACGCTTTTAGAAGCTTTGTTAGCATGAATCTTAGTTATTAACTTTATACAAGCATATCGCAGAAGAAACTTATAATGATGAATGATTTGGTGTGGTTAGGAAGCCAAAATTCCTAACAATAGGTTGTATTTTGAATTTGAAAAGGTTCGAGAGTGATAAGGTTTTCATGAGTTGTTGCGTAAAGTTGTTGTGTAGGCAGTACTAAAGCGTAAATTGCCGTACACTAGTAAATAGTGCTTAGGCGGTTCATTCACTAAGTCAGACATCTCCAACAGAACGAAGTAAAAAAAATCTTTCTTCGTTGTCTCCCTCTCAGCAGTCCTCTAGCAAAAACTCAAAAAAAAACTCACACAAATTTGTCCTTCCGCCATTCATGTACAAAATTAATACATACAACATACGTGGTGTGAGAAACTAGATCTTAATCCTAATTGAAGATTTCTAATGACCGATTACGTATGAATATATGCGTACTATTGTACTGTTCACTGAGTCCAACTGATCCCAAAAGATGGCTCTGTTTTTTCTATAAAGTCTTCTTTTGTTTATAGCCTGCTTTGGTATCAGGAAGCCTCTCTGTTTTAAATTAAAATACTTCTGAAATTAGCCAGATGCAAAAAATTTGTTTCTCCTGCGGTCTTTTCGTACGTTGGTTTCTTAGTCAAGGCTTTAACGACTGCCGAAGGCTACTTCTTTATATATTTATTAATTACTATGCGATTACAAATTACATTGAATTATTTACGAGGAGCTGAGTAACTTTAATCTTATGCTCGTTGTAGTGTCACAGAACAGAGTCTCTGGTGGGAATCGAACCTACAATCCTCACGTTAATTGTCTATCACATTACCCACTATATTACCAGGGCCATTCACCGGAATCACTTATGGAATAAGGTACTAAGTTCTAGGCACAGTGAAGTATTGTTTTAATATGACTTAATTTAGTCATAATATTTGGCTTGAATGACAGTCGTCATAGTTCTAGTAGGTAGATTGTAGCCAGCGACTTTTGCTCAGCAGATTTCTGATAAAAAACTAGGAAAATAAATAAAATTGTCATGAAAAGTTCCTCAATAATCTGTCGTTCGAAGTCGACTTTAAACTGTAGGTTCCGCCACTCATGTATGAAACTAACACACACAACATAAGTGGTGTGAGAAGCTAGATCTTAGTCCTTCCTGAAGGGTTGTAGTGACCAATTCTGTATGTGTGTATGTATTGTTTGGTGCAATTGTTCGGCGGCTATTTCTTAATGACGCTACGTGTATACTACAAACATTAATGTAAGCTATGCCCTGAAACACTTTTCACTGTGCAGAGCATTTTTATTAGGAATTTGTGCAGGAAATAGAAAAATAGAGAGCTCCTTAATGCGACCAAAAATTCGGTGAAGCTAGTGTCTCATAGAGCATAGTATAGTGGTTAAAATGTTTGACTTCAAAACCCAACAATTCAGTCTACGGAAGAAATTCAAGTGGTATCATCACACTCAATACAACAACTAATCGAATTTTCATAGAGAGCGATAAAACC
The DNA here is from genome assembly GCA_005959815.1 of Sarcophaga bullata. NCBI lineage: Eukaryota > Metazoa > Arthropoda > Insecta > Diptera > Sarcophagidae > Sarcophaga > Sarcophaga bullata. Next base: position 19,649 of record QOCX01000417.1, on the reverse strand, counting down.
CTGACTCTAGGATCTGGTACACTAGACCAAACACCTGTTTCGCTAGAAGAACTGTACAAGAAACTGAATTAAAGCAAAGAAAAATAAGAATATGAGACAAGTGATTGTATAGAGTCCGAGGAGGGACTAATTATGCAAAAAACGAGAGAGTTCCTAAATACATTCACAGTTTGGTTCGAAAATTCTTTTTGTGTTAATCGGAGAGGATATTGTATATTAGAGACTAGAATGAAATGAATGGTTCTACTAAAATAATAATTACTCACTCTATTTTATGTTGTTGAAGCCATCTGGAATAAATTATTCATTGAACACTAATCAATCCATTGTTATGCTTATGAACTACTCTTTATTGTATTTCATTGCATCTCATATAGACGCATGGCAGTGGGAAAATATGTTTGGCTGAAGTGGGGTTATTATGTGGGAGTGCTTCTAACTATTCCGCTTTATTCGACAACGTTTATTTTGATCGAATATCTGCAAATTTAAATCTTTTTCTGTTGATCGATCAAAGACCATCTGATAGTCTAATGGAAGGTAGCAAATCATAGCTTCTCAGAAGGTTAGAGAAGGCTTCAATTGTTAGACAACTGTTTAGAGTCAAATATTGTTGGTCTTACCAACAAATTTAATAAAAAAAATTCCAAGATCTCTGCATTCAATGTTTTTTCCATAATATTTTTTAATAAATTGGTTACCTCCTTAATGTTGTCACTTTAAATCTCTATTAACAATCCATCAAGATTGATGTAATCTGAATACCCTCAACAGACTTAAGTATTTTTTCAGGAATGTATTGTTTCAATAGCATATTGAAGGTCGACATAACGCATTCTACTGATAATGATAGCATGAAAGCGAGAAATATCCCACACAACAGAGTAAGTAACTTACACGCTGGTGTAATGAAGCTCAACATAAATTATTGAAGTTGTAATGCGCAATCAATTATCATATAAAAGTGTAACGCATTACAGTGACTTACAACAGTTGTAAGGTAAACAGTAAACCAAACACTTCAATCAATCAATAATTTTTTTTTTATTCAAAGAAAAATTTATTCAAAATGTTTAAATTCGTAAGTTTTTCCAAAATAATTGTCTTAAAACTGCTTTAAAAAATCCTTTTCTTTAGGCTGCCATATTCGCTGTTTTGTGTTTAGCCTCTGCCGTGTCAGCTGGCTTAATTACAACACATCACGTTGTGCATGAACCGGCTTTGGCTAAAGTCGGTCAAATTGTGCACACCGCTCCGTCGTCTGTATCACATCAGAGTATTACACAAGTTCATAGTCAAGCTTCTGTCGTAGAACCGATTCTAGCGCCTGTTGTTAAAACCACAATTCATACAGTTCCTGTTGTGCACGCTCCAGTTGTCCATACATATCATGCTGCTCCTGTTGTACATGCCGCTCCCTTAGTTACAGTGCATCATTGAGAAGGCTTTAATTAAAACTTGTTATTGTTGCTCTCTTTTAGGGACCGAATGTTAAAGTAAATGAAAAATAAAAATAAAACCAATTACTATATACGGTAACCTACATCATAACGCTCCACTTATTATTTTATTTGTTTCAGTATTAAGCCTTAATGGTAGGGAGCATAGGGGGCATCTCGTCCAGTTCGTTGTTGTTACTTAGCTTTGTTTCAGTTCCAGAAAAGCAAGTGATTAATGTAATGTACCAAGGTATAGGATAAGAAAAAAATATCTGATTCCACACCAGATCAATATCAAAATCCCACTGTGTTATCACTATGATCAGCTGGGTAAATCTAAAAGCTAGTAGAGACTCTTTATTGACTTGACATAATTGGTCATTATATCCCTTGAGTCATGATGACTACTTAATTTCAAAAATAACTCATATTTTGAAATTAATTTTAGCCATGACACGGTATTTACAATTTTAGGTCGTCTTCAAACGATAGTTTATGGCAATAACTAGATCCAATTAAACGAACTTTTTCTCTTAATTATAGAAATTGAAATGGTAGCAATAAAAATATATTTTTGGCTTAAGAAATAGTTATCTACTGTTGCTAGGCCATATCGCTAGAGACCGTGCAGCTAGAGGCTATGTTGCTATTGGCCATGTAGCTAGCGGCCATATTGCTAGAGACCATATTGCTAGAGGCTCTATTGCTAGTGGCTATGTTGCTATTGGCAATATTGCTAGCGGCCATGTTGCTAGCGTCTGTGTTGCTATTGGCCATTTAGCTAGCAGCCATACTGCTAGAGGGAATATCGCTAGCGGCCATGTTGCTAGCGTCTATGTTGCTATTGGCCATTTAGCTAGCGACCATATTGCTAGAGGAAATATCGCTAGCGGCCATGTTTCTAGCGTCTATGTTGCTATTGGCCATGTATCTAGCGGCCATGTTGCTAGCGGCTATGTTGGTATTGGACATGTAAGAAACTTGCCAGGTCTTTTTTAAGTTTCTTTGGAGTCTTTTTAAATGGTTTATAAAATTTTTTAACCTTCCAAATAAAAAATATTTGTGACGTGATAAAAACAGAGTTGTTTGCGAATGCTTTCATCTTCAGATTATTAAACATGAAATAATCCGCCTTAAATTCGTAGAATAAGGCCAATGAGTTAGTATTTCTTAGCTTACTTTATCTCTACATCCTAGGCTTTATCTCTACCTCATTTTCCTGTTCATTCATCTAACCAGAATGAATTATGAATATCAGGCGGAATTGCGAACTGGCCAGTCGAATTGCTGACAATTCTTTCCTTAACTGTCGACGTTGATGTTCAAAATAAAAAAATTCCCGTTACACGTGTTGTGTTGTGGTCAAAATGTTTTGAATCTACAGGAAATTAAAGAAAGGCTTCCAGCTAGCCTCTAAAAAGATAGCATTAACAACAAACATCATATGATGTTGTTAGGCAGCGCCACATGCTCAAAAATGGACAAAATGACTAAAGAATCATAAAATGTTTCAGGTGGTGTTTTTTCTATGCAACGACCGATGGCAACCATTTCTTTCTAGAACTTAGTATAGAAGTCCTCATTAGATGTAATAATATATTCATAAATGCAACTGACAAAAAAAGTCGAAGTCGGCGTAGACTAGTAGACATGTTCGCTTAGGTGTGAGGACTTGGTTCAAACCATAGGCCAGTCATCTCGATTTAAGCGAAGTATTAAAAAGTTTTCTTTGTCGACTTGCTCTCAACAAATTTCTGGCAATAACTTTGGGAGTAAATAAAATTAGTAATGAAATGTTTCTTAAAGAAAAAAAAACTGTCGTTCGGATTCGACTTTAAACTGTAAGTCCTGCCACATATGGATAGCTCTTGACATCCATTTGTTATTTTAAGGAACATAAATTATAAACAAAATCATACAAACTGTTGTATGACATTTTACGGTTGTGTTCCGATGCACTGTAGACAATTAATTTTGATACGTTTTTGGAAACGCAAAATTTGGTCTTTAAGGAATTTGATAATCAGGAAGTTCTGGATAAGTCTTAAACTCGCAGTAGTTGGGAATTGTTTATCTATTGGCAGGAGCAATGTTCTGTAACAAAAATGTTGGAGTATAATGTAACGCTTAATTAAGCCAAGCGCTCATGATACACAGATTATCTATAAGTGGAGGTTTTCTCTAACTTTTGCTAAACGACAATGTTAGTTGCTATCGCTTCTGCGGATACTAGTTGCAGTCGTCTCAGTAATCAGACTTTTTGGAGTAATTCTTTTGGTCTCCTTTATGACTTGCCACCCTGTAACCGTTATGTATACTCTTTATTCCCTCTTTTCTATGTGCCTACTTTTAGGCACTTCATTTTGTTTTTGTTTTGTTTAGACACTTCATTTTGTTTTTATATTTTTTTTGATTATTTTTTTCGGTTATTAAAATAATAAAAAACCGTTATTTTTTGTTTTTAAATGTTAACCTGAATTTTGTTGTTTGTTTTTTTTTATTTGAAGTTGCATACAAATATTCAAAAAAATTTTTTTTTACATTTTTATTTTGTGTCTTTTTTTTTGTAGCGAAATGTTAATGCAAATAGAATAGAGAAAATAAAATAAAAAAAGAAGAAATAAGAAAAGGTAAGAGAATAAAAATTAAAGAATTACGACGAAAATTTCACACAACAGGGTACACGATGGGTGCTCGCAAAATTAACTTCGAAATTGCAATAATTGTTGAACGAACGGCGACTCGATGTTTATGGTGTAGGCAGTTAGGCAATATCGTTAGAGGTGGCTTAACCAACAACGACAGCATGACCCAATGGACCGAGAACAACTGGAGCAGGTACAACACGTGGACCAACTACAATGGGGCCAATTGGTACAGGCAAGCCCAATGGTACAATGCTGGGATTAGGATTGGGGCTGGCAACAGGAGCTGGATTGGGAGCAGCAAAGGCCAAACCCAACAACATGGCTAAGACAACAGCGATCTGTGAAAAAGATATATAAAGGCTTTAGATTTTCACTTTTTTTTTGGGATCTGAAGCCCGACTTACGTATTTGAACATTTTGAAAAGGTTTTTTGTTGTTTTGTTGTTTACTAAACTGTGTTAACACTCAAAGGCTTGAGAACTGTTTGATGTTTGCTGTGAATTATGCCACGGTTTATATACATATTTAGCTGCAATATAGAATTGGTTCTAATCAGTTGCTCTGGACAATATAGAGCAACAGCAGTTGTTGTCATTGATTCTTAAGTTGCATCAGCCAATTTTTTTTTTTTTGTTTTGTTCTGCCGGGTTGTTTGGCTTTGAGGGTTCCAGTTTTTCACAATTATTTCTAATCTTTGTTCTACATATTCTATAATTTATTAAGTATACACACTCATACACACACTCAATTGCATAAATATACTTACATGGCATATTTTTGCATGCCAAACAAACTTGTTTAATACGTTACTTTGGCAAATTGTCTGTAATTGGCAATATTTTGTGACAATTGTTGGCGTTACAAGTGATTTGTTGCTCTTGAACCTCAAACTGTATAAAAAAACGTATTGTTTTTCGTTTCAAATTATTTGTTTACAGTGCCCGCCTTCCGCTAATACTTCAACATTATCAAGTTTTCTTCCTCAATTGTTCATTTCATGTTATAAACATTGTAAACATTTTCTAACGCCCCTCGTTATAGTTAGTAAGCAATCAACCAGACAACTTGCTTGCCAATCCATTTATTAAAAAGTGTTGATCTTATTTTGCTATATTTGTGTTGTTGTTGTTGTTGTTGTTGCTGTCGTATTGCATTTTAAGTTGTTTGTTTGTTGTAATAAATGGTAGCTCGTATTACATTACCATATGAGTTACAACAACTAATTCTTTTTTGTGTTCATGCTACTTATTGTTATAATTTTCTAATAATATTGGTGAAGAGCAATAGTAACATGTGAGATTATGGCACGTGCTATATTAACTTGGCGAACAGCAAATGGTAAAGATTATCAGCTTTAAGGTGAGGTGGATTTTTCTTTTTTTTTTTTTCGTTTGAAAATANTGGTAAAGATTATCAGTTTTAAGGTGAGGTGGATTTTTCTTTTTTTTTCGTTTGAAAATATTCTTGTAAACTGAAATAAGGCTTCTGTGGCTTTTGAAACATAGCTCCGTTTTGCTGGTATCGAACTATAATTTACATTATATGAGGGACTTCTAGATTATTTTTGAAATTTAAATTGCACGCGTCACATAGCCCTCCAAGCTGCGTACTGCGAGGTGCTTTAGG